>JUFY01034837.1:58982-103157 GCA_001855655.1 Leptopilina clavipes
TTTAGTAAAATATTTATTTTCTCATCTTTACAATATGTTGATTTTTAATTTAATATTTAAAAATAATTTATCTGAATTAAAATTGCAGAGAACTTTGAGAATGGAAATGGGAATGAGAGAGAAAGAAAAAGAGAGAGACTCCGTTACCTTCCATCCTTTTTCTTTTCCAAATTTTACATCATCCCCACTCGGCCGTGACTTCAGTCAATCGTTACGATTACTTCTGTAAACAGTGTGAGTCAGAAAGATAGATTTACAAATTATCTTCGCACTTCTCGTTCGGTCACGTGATTCTTAAATTTTATTTTCTATAATGTGCGTCAGCTTCGGGAGTGCGCGTCGTATCGTTTGACCACGTGTTACTAAAATCGACCCTAAATCAAAATTCTTCATTTACAAAAGTGATTGTTAGCTTCGGGAGTGTACGAATTTTTTTAAAACCGCGATCGAATTACATGTGGTAGGGTGTTCATTTTTATCATTTTATTTTTTGTAAATTGAAAAAGTCTTTAAATATCGGGAGTGTTCGTAATATTTAAAACCGCGATCGTATGTAATTGCCCCTTTGTCCAGTTTGTTTACACGTGGTTCGGGAGTGCGAGAAATTTATAAAATCGAAAATTATTTTTTTTTGTGTTTCTACAAAGATGCGAGCTCCAGGAAGGAGATCGGGTGCAGCCTGAGATTGACCTCTGTAAGTTTATAATATTATTATCTGTTTTTAAAATTGAAATTTTCTATTTTCATTTTATTTACTTGGCAGTTAGTTTTAGAATTAAAGAGTGACTGATGCTCTTTAAAATGAGAGTAATGCGAATTATTTTTACTAAATTTTAAAAGCCGGCGTCCCCACCCGCCCGCCGTAGAAAATCTAAAATTCAAATAAAGTCAAATTAAAAAATTCACAACTCGAATCGTTTCTGTCCAAAATTCTTTTTTTAGGTTAAGTATTAAAGAGTGATTGATGCTCTTCAAAATGAAACTTAACTTCACGCGCGTTTTTTCTCTAGTTTTTAATACAAATTAACGGATAAAATTTATTTATGCTATCCAAAAAATTAATAATTGTTTATTTTGATTCTCCAACAACATTTTCAACAATTTTTTATCAAGCTAACAAGTTCTGAACATATTTCAATGAGATAAAAAATTTTTGATATTTTATTTGATCCAATGTGATCAAATTTTTAATACAATTTTATGGATGAAATTTATTTATGCTATCCACAAAAATAATTATTGTTTATTTTGATTCTCCATCAACATTTTCAACAATTTTTTATCAAGCTAACAAGTTTAGAACATATTTCAATGAGATAAAAAATTTTTCATATTTTATTTGATACAATGTGATCAATTCACAACTAGAATAGTTTTTGCTTTTACGTATAGGTACCTTTTATAATCATCACGCGAAATCGTACCCTTTATAACAATTTTCTGATATGGTACTATTTTTCACTATCCTGACGGAGGAAAAATTAATTTCACTTTAGTTAAAAATATTAAAATTTTGACTATTAATGATAATGTTTTTAATATTGCAGACTGTTGGGAGAAGGATGCTGCGACTTGAAAGTGAATCAGCTTCCGGTAAGTAAGTCATTTTCTACTAATATTAGGAATAAATAATTTTATTACCTGAAATAATTTCTAAAATAATTTCAGAAATTAATATTTAAATATTTTCATCGGAAACAATTTAAGAAATTTTTTCCTAAAAATTGCATGTGTAGAAAAATATTTGTACAAATATTTAAATTATTTTTACATTTTTAAAAAGTTAATCACATTTAGTATACAAATTATACGCTGTTCCATCTTTGATTAATCAAAATTTTGAGATCGGCAAGTTTAACGCTTCCAAAAACGAGTTATAATTTTCTTTTTCAATTTTCAATAAAAGGAAAAGGAAAAAATCAATAACCATCGAAATAAATAAATATCTTGTTTATTTTTCATTTTATCCAGAGTTAAAAATTACATCCTAGGACACTGTATCTTAACTTCATTCATTCACTCACACAAGATATACTATATAACTTAACATTATATCCTCCTGGGACTTTAAAAAAAAATTCCGATTTTCTTCAATATTGCAAAAAGTTGAATCATCTTTTCGATAAAATCTTTTATCATATCGGATTTTTTTTTCGCAAGAAGCAAATTATTAGGTTTCTTTTTTTTAGTACTTCAGGAGGAAAACGAGTCTTTGAGATTTCTCGAAAATTATAATAGTAACAAATTTTTTATAGTTCATATATTTGGAATGTGTGCACAACTTTGTGTGTTATCAAAAATAGAATAGAAAAATTCACTTCATTTTTCGCTAATTATTGTATAAATAGAACTTACATTTTCATGTAAAGTTTTCTTTTGCGGAAAAATTGTCCTTGATATTATTTTTTTATTTTAATTTTCGGTTTCTTTATATTAATTTGGCAAATGGAAAATTTCCAAAATAATATAAATCGAAAGAGATGGAAACTTTTTAAGGGGAGAAAAGAAAAAAAAATTCAATTATCGTGGGTTTTTTTTGTTTTAAAATAAAACTGTGGAAAAATTGAATCTATTTTAGTTTCCACGTGTCTCTTTAGAGGGAAATTAAAAAAAAAAATTTTATTACATACTCGAGTTTGATATTTAGTATAAGGACATCACTGAGTGCTTTTGAATTTGTGAAAAGAGGTTCTTTTGCAACGATCGATCCGACCGTCTCTATGGCCTCCAAACTCATTTCTTCACGGAGAAACCATCGCCGGTCGGGTCCAGCAGCCAGGGATAGTTGTTGGGACACTCCATGCAGGTGAATAGACGAAGGGTCTCACCAGGTAATTCTCTAGTTGTTAGGGGGCATGCATTTGGAAGGGAGCAGTACGGTTGTCCCTTTTCATCACAAGTTTCCTTCCATTCCTGGAAGTCTCGAATTGCTGACAATTCGGTTGGCGTCTGCATCCATTTGATCACCTGGAAAAAAATTATTTTCAGAATATAGTCAAATTATCAATTTTCCATTATATCAATTATTTCCCCCATCTTTGATTTTGTTTCTTCTATTTTCGATTTGTTCTCTTCTCTATATTTGAGAAAGAATAAAATTCTTCGCTGAGAAAAAAATCAGATTGAGTTCTTTTTCTTTTTACCTGGACCATTGTGACGAAATAGACGTCATTTCGGGCCAACATTTCCTCAATGAACTTGATGAGTTCCTCTTTGAATTCTTTTTTGCTCTTGAGCCAGGACGCGTGGAAATTGAAGCCCAATGGTGCTCTGTTTGAATTAATGTGACGGAATGCATTATGTCTAAGTAATCTTGCGAATTGTTCTCCGGTTTGAATGTTGGAGCATGAGTCGACCATGTGACAACCGGGGAGGGATTCATCGAAGGTTGGATCGTCACGTCGATCCAATTCATTCATGACCATTTCCCACACCGGATGCGATCTCGAGGGACAGTTTCCGCTGTTACCGTTACATTTATGCGGCATGCGGAAGTAGAGTGTATACGGCCAAATGGGCACACGACCAAGTGATGCTGTGATGGAGGCGTCATACACGAAAAGTTGATCAGCCATCATCTCAAATTGCTTATTGCCCCCGACTCTCAAGTAAGGCGCTCTCAAACCTGTCAGAAAAAAAAATGGACAAAAAATTAACACTTGCGCAATTTTTACCATTTTAATTTTCTCTCTCCATTAAATATTGAATTTCAAAATTCTAAAATTGATATTTTTTACTCTTGTCATGTTAAAATTAAGAAGATGTAAATTTTCTTCTTTCTACTAACCAACAATGGATCCATCGGTAATGTTGGCGAAACGTTCGACAATTAATCTTGCGCCGGCCATTTCAGCGAGCCAATCGTCATAAGTTCCTTGACTCCAATATTGTGGATCGTCCTTGTGGGTTAATGAAAAGACGGAAATTTCGTGTCCTTTACGATGAAGATCTTGAACGGCTGAATAATTTGTATATTTGTGCGAGACAAAGAATGTGCCACGAATTTGACATCCATTTGGATTTGCCCGTTGTCCATTGAATATCTCTTCATATAAATCGATATTGTCGACATTTACAGCCCCGTTAAATGTAATTGTTATCATTTGTGGTACTTGAGATGGTTCAATATTGCCTGGAATTCGTGTTCCGTCTGCTGAGCAATAACAATCGGGCAAAATACATTGTGTTGGATCACAATCGGGTGCTCTGTTCGGATCGGTTTCCACAGCTGAAAGAAAAAAAACATTTTTTTTCTTTAGTTAACATACTTTTCTTTCAAATTAACGTTACAAAAAATTAATTGAAAATTTAATTCAACTGTAGATTAATTTAATTAAAGTATAATTTAAGTAAATTGTAAGTGAATTGAATTAATTAAAGTGAACTATGATTTAATTAAATTAAAATACAATTTAAAGAAATTCAACTAAAATTAAATTAAAATTGAATTTAATAAAACTACAATTCAATAAAAATTTAATTCAATTCAACCTTAATTTAATTAATTAGACTACAATTCAATAAAAATTAAATTACAATTCAATTCAATTAAACTACAATTCAATAAAAATTAAACTACAATTTAATCAAATCAAACTACAATTCAATAAAAATTTAATTGATTAACTACAATTCAATCAAATCAAACTACAATTCAATAAAAATTTAATTGATTAACTACAATTCAATCTAATTAAACTACAATTCAATTAATTAAACTACCATTTAACCTAATTAAACTACAATTTAATTTAATTAAGCTGCAATTTAATTTAACTACAATTTAATTAATTAGTCTTCAATTCAATTAATCTACAATTTAATTAAATACAGTATACTGCAATCTTATCAAACTACAATTGAATTTAATTAATTTAAATAACAATTTAATTTATTTAAACTACAATTGAATTAAAATTTAATTCAGTTAAACTAGAATTTAATTAATTAGACTACAATTGAATCTAATTAAACTACAATTTAATTAATTAATAACAAAGGCGTAAAAAGTGCAAATAATGTTTCATTTTTTACACGGCTTTGTTATTTATTTATTTATTTATTTATTTATTTATTTTGTTATTTATAGCGATATTTACAATTTAAATTTCCATAAAGTTAACAAATAATCACGAATTTGAATGGATTTTTTTTTTTTTTTAATAGAAATTAAAAATACATACTGCAGGCATTTTCGTCAGATTCGTCCTTGCAATCGTGTTTACCATTGCAGAATAATTCTTTATCGACACATTCGCCATTGCCACAGGATAGTTTTCCATCGGGACAAATAGGCTCGTCTGTTTTGAATTTTGGTAGAACTTTTCTAGGCTCTGAAAAAAATTATTATTAATTTTACACATATTTTGTCATATATTATTAATTTTTTAAAAACATTTCTTATTCTCCTTTTATCATATTTCCATTTTTAAAAGTTTTTTTAGTATTTAAATAGAACAAATATTTGTAATTTAAAACATTTTCATTCTGAAGAATTTTTCCATATATTTAAAATGTTGTTTATTAAACTATTAAAAGATGGAAATCAGATAATGATGAAAATGTATTATTTCTTTCGGAAAAAATTTTTTAAGTGCTTTAAAAATTCTTTTTTGGTAAAAAATCGATTGGAATTTATATATTAAATATGAAGTTATAATATTTATATAATATTCATATTATATTTCTAATTTATTTATATTATATTCATAATTTATTTATATTTTATTTATATTATATTATATTTATTGTTATATTTCTGAAATGTATAAATTTTTTTTTGTAACAAAATGAATCAATTTTTGACGAAATGAAAGAAAATATACATTTTCAATTCTTTTTTTTCAAATTTGTGGATTACATAATATTGACTAGATAAGAAATTAACAAGCTTTTTACATGGAACATCTTGAGGACGTTCATTGCGTATATAATTTATATCCAAGGCCCGAATCCATTTGCCCATGCTAAAAATTTTTGGATAAATCTACTGTCCTGTCAAAACTCTACAATGTCTGAAAATCGTGTCGTCTATAATTTTTATTTTGTTTGAAAAAAAGGTATTCTCCTTTTTTTGTGACGCCTATTTTGGGTACTTTATTGTCTCACGGCGTTGCACGCGTTAAGTGAACACAAAATCATTCGCATTTCAATTTAATAAAAAAACATTTAAAATTAAAATACTTCAGAAAAAAGGAAAAAGAAACCAAAAAACACTGCGCTTTTGACTTTTTTTCAAAATAGAGTTAAAAGCTAATCGTAAAAAATTTTTTTTTGGAATTGTGTGTACAAAATTTCACTACTTATACTATTTTCTTTCGTAAAAAATGTTTTCGTTCTAGAACCTCAAGTTTAGTTTTCATTTTTCAATTTCAACTTATTTTGACGTTGGAAATTAGAAATTTAAAAAACTGCAATTTTTTACAATTATTATTACTTTTTTTAAAAATTAATTTAAGGTGAATTAAAAAAGAAAATTTTTGTAAATCCAGAAATAGTTTTTAGTGTAAAGAAAATAAAAAAGAGGTATTATTAGGATCGAGCTTGCATAAGTCAGAGGCAGTAGTTGTATTGGTTTTTTTTTCTTCAATTTTTCTCAGCGCCAATGGGCAGAAAGAGAGAAGAAATGAAACGAGGCAAATGTAAGTAGTAGAAGAGCGGATACGAGAGGCATATATAAATTTTTTAGATTTGCCAGAGAAGTAAGACTGGTTTATATAGTCAGCTGCATTATTGCAATCCGAGGAGGTAGAAAATAGTAGTAGACACACACACACAGACACAGAGAGATAAAAATGAATTGAATAAAGTATATTGCAATAAATGAGAAAGCATGTGACTGAATCAAAAACCTTGCACTTTTGCTGTTTTGATTCAATCAATAAAGAAAGCATGTGACATGTAACAAAAACGATCCCTAATAGTTTCAATATTTTACCTGAAATATTTGGCTGTATAAAGTTTTTTTGAAACAACTTTCCATTCGTTATTTTCTTTAATATTCATTTTTTCCATAATTTTTAAAATTTTATTTCTTTTATTTATTTGACAAAAAATTATGACTAAACGGATAAAAAATAACAGACGGAATTTTCATTCAACTGAATTTTTATTTAACAGAACTTTCATTGAACTGAATTCTATTAAATAATATTTTGGTTAAATAATAATAATTTTGCTAAGTAAAAAATCTGCTAAATAAAAATACTGTTAAATAAAAATTCTGTTAAATGAAAATTCTGCTAAATAAAAATTTGGTTAAATAATAATAATTTTGTTAAATAAGAAATCTGCTAAATAAAAATTTGGTTAAATAACAATAATTCTGTTAAATATAGGAAATTGCTAAATAAAAATTCTGTTAAATAACAATTTAGTTAAATAATAATAATTATGTTAAATAAAAAATCTGCTAAATTAAAAATTCAGTTGAATAAAAATTCCGTCATATGAAAATTAGATGTAACGAAAATATTGTCAGTTACGTAAAACTTCCATTAAATAAAAATGTGGGTTAATGTAAATTCAATTGAGGAAAAATTTCGTTAGATATTTTTGAAAATTCACTAAACTGCGCGTATTTACAATTCGCTTCAATTTTAAACTCTCGACAAAATATATAGAAAAAAAATTTGGAAATTAACATTAAATTGGAATTTCTTTTTTTTTTATGGTGAAAAGGCTTTTATGTAAGTTTCGGAGAAAGCGCGTAAAAGTGAAATGAAATATGGAATTTGGTTTATATCTTGATTTCATAATGATGTGGGATATGGATTTTTTTTTTATAAAATGCATTTGTGTGAGTGATGTCATTGCCTCAGGGGAGCTTCTCTTTATCGACTCATGATGCGAAAGGCGCGTGTACACAGGGTGAAGAGCAAGCGAAAGTAGTCTTTTTTTATACACACATTACATACACATCAGAAAGTATTTCTCATCTGCGTTACAAGACCGTATATATATTGGATGATGGTATAAATGAGGAAAATAATTTGTTTGATGGAATGAGTGTATATCTATATGAGCGAGTCAGTGGGCAACCAGGACGAATCGTCCAAGCGAAACTGCAGATGCGAGAAACGAGTTATCCACTCTTGAAAAGAGAGGTCTACACTCTGTTGAATTTGAAATCAAGTACAAAGAGGTATGAAACTAGAGTGCCTTTTTCACAAGGCCTTTCTCTCTCTCACTTTACAATTCAATCTCTCTGAGGAATACTACTCAAGAAAAAAAGTGCAAAAAAAGGGGTTAAAAAAAACCCACTTTTTTATATTTAGAAAAAAGCGATTAAAGTCACAGAATAAAAGAGTTTTTCGGTTGATATATATTATACAGTAAGTGCATTTTTTTCCTTCTGAAAATGAATACAAAATTTGTTTTCTTGTTTTTTTAATAGCGAATGGATTTTGCATTTTTATGGAAATTTGTGAAATTCGTAAAATTTGAAGCAATAATAATTCTAGTCAATAATATATAATATAAAATAATAATTAAGGTAAACAATATTATTATTATATTTTGACTAGAATTATTATTGTTACATTGAAAAAAAATTTACTTGATTCAAATAACCGACTACTTGTCTATTATCAAATAAATATTCACTTGAACCAAATAATTTTTATTTAAATCAAACAAACTGTAAGTAACATAATTTCTGTATTTGAATCAAATTTAGTTGACTTAAAATTTATTTGACAGAAATAAATAATTATTTTATAATAGTCAAGGTAATTCATTATTTGAATCAAATAAATTTTTTCAGTTTATAATAATAATTGCGTGATAAATAATATTATTATAGCAATAATATTTATAGTCAATAATATAATATATAAATAAATTATGGTTATTAATATTATTCTATTATTATAATTTTATTATTATTATTATTATTATTATTACAAATTATTACAAATTTTACAAATAAAATTGCAAATTCTCCCTATTTTGGCAATTGCGAAATAATTCCAGGTCTAAAAGTTGCATAATTATTATTGATAATTTGCATTATTTATTCGGGGAAAAAAATGTGAAGGAAAAATAAGATTCTATACTGTATAAATATATAAGCCGGATTATAGGCAACCATACTCACTTTCACGCAAGTTTACCAGGGAAAATACGAACTGATACGAATGTAAAATTACATGAGTAAACGAGTAGAAATGAATAAAAGTTAATTAACAATGTGTATTTTTGCCAAGTCCAAAGAAAAGTCAGATACATTATAAAACAATAAATAATATATACAAAGTAGTTTTTTTCCATCACCCAGTGATACTCAATGATTAATTAATTAATAATTATTTATCAATAAATTAAATGTCCATCGATTAATTAATTGTTCATTAATTCATTAATTACTTATTCATAAATTAAATATCTATATCGATTAAATAATTAATTTAATATTCATTACTACTTAATTTATTAATTTAATATTCATTACTAATTAATTAATTAATTAAATATTCACTATTCATTAATTCATTTATTAAATATTCACTACTAATTAATTTATTAATTAAATACTCATTACTAATTAATTCATTAATTAAATATCCATTAATTATTAATTAATTACTAATTACGAGTATATTATTTTCTTTAATAGAAATTGAATTTTATATAATACAAATTTTTATTGTATAAACATTGAAAAAATTATAAAGTAACTTTTACTATTTACAAAGTAAAATCTAAACTGCCTGGAATTTTTTTGCGTATTTCTGTCAATTTTTATTATAATTTCCGGATGAGTAAATTTTAGTATTTCCAAAATGAATTTTAGTAAAATTATAGTAAAATTTACTTCGGAAATGGTAAAAATTGACATAAATGCGCAAAAATTCCAAAAAGTTCAAGTTTTACTTTTAGTAAATAGTAGAAGTGACTTTGTATTTTTTTTCCCCGTGTATGTAGAGAATTAGATCAGAAAATTAATAGAGTAAATATTAAATAGCATTTTATAAGTTTGATAGGAAAGTTTTCGAATTAGTTTTTTGTGAAATTGAGTGTAGGTACAAAATTAGTCTAAAAAAGTCTCGGTATGAAATTAGAAAAAAAAAAATATGACACCGAGGAAAAGCCTAAAGTGCGTTATTAATTAGTTAGTTGTGCAAATAGTTTTTGTTTTTCTCAAAGCCATAGAGGAATATAATATTGCTTTGGTGGAAAGCCATTTAGAAATTTTTAACGAAAGGATCGCAAAGTGTCGAGGATCAAATTTGCATATATAATTCTTGTTTTTTTTTTTTAATTTCCTCGTCACAACACGTCCTTCCATCAGTTTGTCTGTGAAGTTAGTCGTCGATTTTACAAATAAAAAAAGAAAAAAAAATACGTGCGTGCTACGGCGCGAGTCTCTAATTTCGGACCGAATTTTCCAGTCCTCCGTTTCTCTTATATATATTATTTTTATACAAATGACATTTCCGATTATTCGACAAGTTTGTCCTTTTTTTCGAATCGAATCTTTATTTTCGTTTGTATTTATAAAATAATTAAAACCAATCGATAACCACACTCGAAGACTTCATTTCTTTTTAATAAAGCAACTTGATTTCTTTTCTAAAAATGGAACAAAAATTATCCGCAATGAATGAGAAAATAAAAAGTAGAAAATATTTTTTTCTTGTGCAAAAAAAAAAAAGAACGAACGAACGGTAAATTCGGAAGTTGGAGGTCATTTTCATAAAAAAAATAAAATCTTGAGACGAAAGAGGATCTGGAGAACGAGGGCCGGTTTTTTTTTCATTTTTTTTTCGTTCCCCGTGCGTCACTTACTCTCGAGCTTGTCACAGTTGGTGACCTTGCCCTTCCAGTCGCAGGTTTGTTTGTCCAAATCAAAGGCCAATCCACTGGGACACGTGATTTGCTTCAGGCCGGATTTTGTACACCTGAAGGGGGAAAAAGGAAAAGGAGCTTAATTAAAAAAAATAATAGTTTGCTTCTTACTTTCGAGTTGATCGCAGTTCTTGACGTTGGTCTTCCAGTCACAAGTCTGCCTGTCAATATCAAAAGCAAGACCAGTTGGACACTTCACTGTGGCCAGCCTCGTTACTCCAATCTCAGATGCTTTGTCGCACCTAAAGTCCATAACTCTTACCTTTACTATCTCGTATTTTAGGCAAATTTTCACCTCCCATTCATATAATATCAATTTTTTCATTTTTTTTTGCTTTTTAATTCGAGATAAACGAGAAAAATTTAATTCATAGAAAATTTTTTTTCCGATGTGAAAAAAATCAGAGTTCTCGATAATAAATTTTATTCTACTTGAATAAATCTTTACTTGGATAAATTTTCATTTGCGACCGAAAAACAATTCGATTTGGCATTTTTCGAGCGAATTTTGATTTCGTTAAATTTTTGTAAAAATTTCCCTTTTTATAATTTCCAGTCGATCGAATAATATTTGTTCGAATATCTCCTAATTCCGAAGTCTTCAAAGAATTTTTTCTCATCAAGAGAGGGAATTAATTTTTTTACTGAAGTAATTTTGAAACTATTTTCTAATTGATCCAAAGTGACGATCAATTTAGAAAAGGGAATGGAAATTCTCTAATGATTGATTGAAACCAGGAGGAAAATGTTCAAAGCTTCTTCAGGATTATATATTGGAAACCCATTAGGAAATTGAAAACGGATTTAGATTTTCGAACCTCGGAATTTCTTCCTCTCGGATGACTTCATCTTAGGAAAAATTTAATTTTTATTGAAATCAAGGGATCCAGACGAGTTTCAAGTTTGTTACCTTGGAATTAATAGGAAATCTTCTAATTGATAATTTATTCATTTAATATAGAGAAAAAAAAGCTATAAAAAGAGAATTTTTATAGCTGTTTTATAGATTCGATTTTTGTTTTTAATGGCGATTTTGACGATTTAGGGAAAATTGAGAGAAAAAAAAAGAGAAGGAAATAAAAACGCGGATGATAAAGGAAATGAAAAAATGTGGCAAAAAAGAAAAATAAAATAAAAATGAAATTGTTTTCATTTTGAAAATTTAGAATTTAGATTAAGTAAATATAATAAAGGATTCGAATCAAGTCTCAGTTATTTATATATTTGATTTCGTTATTTAAATAAACACAAGTTATATATATGCAAGGCGCATCATATCCGTTTCTTTACGCTGCATCCGGTATGTGGTACTGGAAGCGTTATTTTCAGAGAGATTGAATACCCAGACAAAAGAGAAGATACTTTTTTTTAATTAAGATTCCGATCCTCAATTTATTTTCCTCTCGTTAAAATAAGGCAAAAAAAAAAAAAATGTTTACTGCGACATTTGAAGATTTTTTCAAATTTCAATTTATTTTTTTCTTTTTATTAACATTTTTGTATGTAGTCATTTCCTTGTCTTTTTTTTATTTTATTTTCGTTTAATTTCATTGCTCCTTTTTACTACTTTTTTTTTATTTTTATTTTTATTTTATTTAAGTATCACGAGACCTTGAACGTGTACCTGAGTCATTGGTGAGACTCATCTAACATCGATCTCGACTTTGTTTTTAAAAGTCGATCGCCTTGAACCTAAATATCCTAGCAGAATTGCATCCTGATTACTTTTTCTCATGTGTGTCCTTTTTTAATTGAATATACAACTTTACCGTTATTACCAACAATATTTTTTCCTGTCAAGCGCCGTTAGATTTACTAATATCTTCAAAATTAGAATGAAGATATATAAATGACAATGAAAAAAAATGAAGATATAAATTCTATCGAAATGTTTACATTTTTTCCCTCTTTTTTTTCTTTGATAGAATATTTTACTTATTTTAATTATAAAGGAGAGTTATTCTGAATTCATAATAATTTAAGGAAAAAAATTATTTTGAATTCAAGAATATGTAAAATATTTGAAAATTTAAATGAAGTTGAAAAGAATCTTTTTCGATTTTTGTTTGAAGTAAAAAAGAAAAATGAAGTAACAGGCTTTTGATAAAAATATAATTAAAATAATATTTATAGTTCCGTTAAAATTTGAAAGGGAAAAACTGGTTTTTTTTCAAAAATACGCATATAATTGTGATTGAGAGTGTAAATGTGAAATTTAAATTAATTTAAAAACTTGATTAGTGAAGTAAAAAAAAACTAAGATAGCTTCATTTTTAAAATACTCTAAAAAAAATTAATGTACTTTTTTCTGCAATTATTTTATATTATTTAATTATCTTTTAGTAATGTAGAAAATAACAAAAATTAATAATGTTATTAAAAATTAAACATTGATTAATTTTAATTTTACTATTAATTATATTGAATAATAAAATCAATATTAATATTAATTTTAATTTTATTATTCAATATTAATGTTAATTTTAATTTTATTATTAAATGTAATTATTAATATTTATTATATTAAAAAAATAATAAAAACAATAATTAGAAATAAAAAAACATTTGAATAAATGTATAAAATAATTACGGTTGACTTTTTTTCTCAAGGAATTGTTTTATGACAATTTAAAACTTTATGGAAAAACTATAGGAAAAACATTGACAAAACCAGTTAGGATAGTTTAAGTAATTTTATAAGAGAGTTCAATTATATCAACTGTTTTCGCCTATTAGTTATTACTTTATGTAAGGTACTTTGACAAAAAAAAAAAAAAAAAAACCAGACACTTATAGTCTATAAGATTCCAATATATCTTTTACCAATACTTCACTATAGAGAATTACCTCTTTCAAACTATATATGATAAAATTGTTACAATTTTCACACGTGACTTTGTTTAAATAAAAAATCTTTAGTTCCTTTTGTTTTGTGAGATTTTCCTAAAATTTGAGAACTCTGATTACTATTCCATGAATCAAATTTAGTTTTTTTCTTTCTTTTATAAATATTATATAGAATTTTACCAAATTTTTAAAAAAATGCCTATTTATATTACAAATAAA
Organism: Leptopilina clavipes; assembly: GCA_001855655.1. Taxonomy (NCBI): domain Eukaryota; kingdom Metazoa; phylum Arthropoda; class Insecta; order Hymenoptera; family Figitidae; genus Leptopilina; species Leptopilina clavipes. The sequence continues at coordinate 72,897 of JUFY01034837.1, forward strand.
AATTTATTCTTAAAAATAAAACTCATTATTTAAGAATAAAATTTCTTTTTGGGAGAAAAAATAATGTTAATTATCACAAAAGACTAGAATAGATAAAGAAAAATATAAATTAAAATAGGAGAGACAATATTTTTTTATTTTTACAATAAAATTTATTATTTTTCGGAGAAAAAAACATAATTTTAATTATCGCAAAAGACTAGAATATAGATAAAGAATAGTATAATTGAAGAATAGAATAGAAATTAGGAAAATTATTATATTATGAAAAATTAAATTAAATTATTATGAATTATTTTGAAAATTTGCACTGAAAAAAAAAGTTTCATTTGATTCAAATAACTGATTCAAATCAAAATTATTTGAAATTTAATTGACTCAAATAAAATTTATTTAAATCAAATTCAATGGATTCAAATAAAATTTATTTGATAAAAATAAATATTTATTTGATAAAAATAAATATTTATTTGATAAAAATAAATATTTTTTTGATATAAGTCAAATAAGTCATTATTCGAATCAAATAAATTTTTTTTCAGTGTACGTAGGACTTGAAATTTAAATTTAGAATGGAAATTATCGAAAAAAGGAAATAAAGAAAAGATAAAAAAAAGAAGGAAAGGGAAAAATTTTAATGAGACAGTAAAAAGGAACAGTGATAGTAAAAAAATACGATCTAAGTTTAAAGATTTCAAAATCTCTAATGAAAGTTAAACAGTTAAGATTAGCTAATAGTTGTAATATATTCTCTTTCACTTTGTAGGAGAAATTGAAGTCTACTTTTAAGGCAATTTGGGACACAATATATGCAAGTCAGGCTTGAATGATATTTTACTTTTTATATGTATAACATTTTATACTCAACTCACCTCACAACATCTCGACAATCTCCATCTGTATGTAATCGAAAGTATTCATCCCCTGGCCTGTCGTGACAGAGTTCTTCTGCCGTTGCATCTCCACCTTCACCTTCGTCATCTTGGGCTCTTACTGTCACTAAAAAATCGAAAAAAAATCAATTAAAATCGACAATAATCAACCTAATTATTTTATTATAGGAAAAATTATTCATAAACATATGAACTAATTAGGGATTTGTAATCGAAAATTGAAACAGATCAATAAAAATTATTCCGCAGGAAATAAAAAATAAATACTCGAAAATAGTATGAAAAATACAAATAATCATTAAACTTCACTGAAAAAAAATTTATTTGATTCAAATAAATCGACTACATATCGAATAAAGTTTTACTTGTTTATTGTTCTGTAAAAATAATTTTATTTTAACAATAAGTACAAACATTCAAATGAAATAAATTTTTTTTCAGTGTTTCTGAGGCGAGAAAGTGCAAGAGAGGTTTGATGACCTATTTATATAAATATTATATGCAAAGAAGAGTGAATTAAAGGGTTTTTTTTTGCACGAAAAAGAAGATGTAAATTTAATGATTTGACAAAAACAATTCTAGAGAATAGCATTGAAAATAGAAAAATAAAAAATATGCACACATTTGCAAAGACGTAAGAGAGGAACGCGGAGGTCACCGAACTCCCATAGAAGTAGAAAGTCTTGGAAATGTCAGGGCAACGGGGGGAGGGAGGGAGAGAAGCAACAGTGGTTCTCTAAAGTAGGTTCTCTCGGCCTTTTCATCTCTCGCTATATCCTCGAAGGCAATTCCTGTTTTTGTATATCGATATAATAATATCAATTCCCAATCATCCTTTGTCCCGCGAGTTTTTCCATTCACGCGGAAATCTGTCTTGCGACGTCACGAGAATATTGTTATTCGTTGTTTTTATTTTTACTTCGTCCTTTAGTCTTTTTGAGAAATTTTCAGTAATAATTAATGCTTTTAATTTTTATAATTTTTTAATTATCGCGAATTTCGCAGTTTTGTAATTTTGCTATTAGGAAAAATGTTTAGTTCGCCAGGAAATGAATAGAATGATTAATTAATGGTGGAAAGTACTATTTTTGGATGATGATGGAATTATTTGAACAAGGAGAAAAAGAAGAAAAGAGGCAATGGAATCGAATTTTATTTCCTTTCGTCACAGGGAAAGAAATTGAATTCTTTTTTTCGAATAAAAGAATAATAGAATAGAGAATTTTCGATTTTCATGAATTGATGAAAACCAATAAATCCAAGAGATTCAAGAGAAATCCAAGAGAAGAATGTTTACATAAAATACAATTTTTACAAAAAAAAAATGTTCCATTCAAGTTAAAATCATTTTTGAAATTTTTATTTATTGGTGACAAAGAGGATTTTTTTTAGAAATTTAACAAAGGTGGAGAAAACGAATAAAAAAGGGAGAAGGACATAAAGAAAAATGAAAAGCAAAAGAAAAAGAAGCAGAAGAATCAGAACAATAACCAGAAACAGAAGAAAATGAAGAAGATGATAATAGTGATGTTGCGGAAAAATTCTAAACAATTTTTGAAAACTTTGATCAGTTCGTCAAGAAAAAAATCAATTTCGGAAGTTTCACGAAAAAGAAGAAGAAGAAAAAGATAATAAACAAAAAATTCCGATTTCGAAAAATTTGATCAAAAAGGAAAAAAAATAGTTTTGGAAGTTTAATACAGGCGAAGAAGAAACCAAAGAAAAAGAAGATGATGTTAATGAAAACGAAAAATCAGGAAGAATGGTTAATGAGTTAATTAATTGAAGATAAATTTTTTCAATTCAAATGGGAGGTGTAGAACAAACAATATAATTCCATGATTAATCCCAATAAACAATTCGCAAGATCTTCTCAAGTCTAATGATCAGAATTCTGATAATTTCCTAATTCCAACAATCAGTTAATTTTAATGATTAATTCATTACTTTTAATTATTATCAGTTAATTTTCATTATTATTTTAATTATTATCAGTTAATTTTCATTATTATTTTAATTATTATCAGTTAATTTTCATTATTATTTTAATTATTATCAGTTAATTTTCATTATTATTTTAATTATTATCAGTTAATTTTAATTATTTCTTATAATCTCAACAATCAATTAATCCCAATAATCAGTTAATTCTTATAATTCTCAATCCCAACAATCAGTTAATTTCAATTATTTCTTAATCCCGATAATATCTTAATCCCAACAATAAGTTAATTCCAATTTTTTATTAATCCGAACGTTAATTCCGATAATGAATTAATCCCAGTAATTCATTAATTCCAATAATCAATTAATCAAAATGAATAATTAATTCTATGAATCAGTTAATTTCAATAAATTATTAAAATAAAAAAAAACAATCGACAAAAAGATCAAACAGACCATCAACTGAAAATGCAACAAGTTTTTGACTACAAGACAAGAGAAAATATAACTATCCCTTGAATTTCGATCACCATTTTTTTGCTGAGGATGAAAAACAACTTCCGGATAACTGAACCTGAATTAGGAAAGATTTATTATTATTCTTGAGAGTTCCCAAACCTTGACCTATACTGTATTCTACATGTTTGATCCTCATTTATTAAAGAAACTGGAATATAATTTCCCCCTAAAAAAAATGGTACATATCATTTAATATGACATTGTAATTCCATTCATTTTTCAATTCACGACAATAAAAAAGAAATGTATATAAAGAAAAATTCAAATCCTGAAGAATGAAGATTCATCTGCATTTCATTTTTTAATGTACATACAAGAAAGGATTTTATAAATCTTGACTGAGTCGTGAATTTATTTCAAGAATAAATTTAAGAAAAATATCTTCATGTTCAATTTTTTAAAGGGAAGAATGAACTAAAAAGAATGGAGTCAAATGTGTGTAAAAGAAAATCCATCTTATCGAGTTCGATTTATACATATATATTAGAAAAGTGATCTTTATTTTCAATCAAGTTTCACAAGTGAAGAGAAATATAATATTGAAGAGTTCCTTATTAAAGATGTAATTTTTCAATGTCATTTATGATGAATGATCATTTGTCCATTATATGACAATTTTTTTTACTGGTTATTAATGCTTTTTGGAACTTAATTTGTCTTTATCCTATACAATTCGTAGTGTCAACGTTGTTGAACGAAAAACAAAAATTTATAAGAAATAAATGTCAAAAGAATTTTTACAATACACAAAATACATTTTTTCAATAAACAAAACAGATTTTAAAATTTTCAATATTATTATTATTATTATTATTATTATTATTATTATTATTAAAAATGTTATTGATTTAAATTTTCACACTGAACAAAATTTATTTGATTCAAATAATGAATTACTTGACTATTATCAAATTAATATTTATTTGTATCAAATAAGTAAATTATCAAATAAATAAATTATTAAATAAATAAATACCAGATAAATAAGTAAATACAATAAATTTTATTTGAGTCAGTTAAATTTGATTCATATACAGAAATTATTATTTCACTTAAAGTTTATTTGATTTGAAGAAAAAAAATATTTGTCTTGAGACATTGAGAATCATATCGAAAGTTAAAAAAAACAAAGATCAATTCATAATCAAAATTCATTTTGAAAAATCAATTCAAAACGGTTTTTAATCAATCAATCAATCCAGTCAGTTTGTTTGTTTGGTTCAAATCAAAATTAAAAAAAGATGACACATTTTATTTGAAAAATTGAAGAAATGATTCGAATAGATTTGAAATTAAAAAATTGTCTTTTGTTGTGTAATTAAAAATGGCCCAAGGATATTATAAAAAAAAAGAAGGCAATTTCAAAAAGCTGTAAGATCACTTTGAATATCGAATGGATCATAAACAGTGGATGGTCCCGGGGTGCTCGCGAAGAAGTGGTAGCGCAATCGGCGGGGGTTTGGTTCAAAGGTCAAATGGAGAGCGCGCGGTGAGTGGATTCAACTTTCGAACGTTACACGCGCGGGTAAGTCAATGATATTTTGTACTTACCGGCAAGTAGACAGATGAATCCAAAGAGAAATATTAACTTTGGCGACATGATCGTCGTCGTCGGCGGGACAGATTGCGTCTGGACAAGCCGCGCCCTCTCGCCCCTCTATATGTGCACCACCACTCCTTCGCCGATTCCTTGGAAGACTTTCACCTTCCGGATGGTGCTGACACCTATCTCGAGTAACAATATATATAAATAATATACACATCCGAAGAAAGAAGATCATCATTCACCGAAAATTGAAAATCATTTCTGGAAAGTTTTCCTCCTCTTCTTTCTTTTTTTGTCATCACAGGAAAGAATCATCACAATGGGAAAAAAATTAGAAAGCTTCGTTCTTTGGGAGTTTTTTTTTATTCATGTTCCCATTTTTTATTGTTCCACTGGGCTGATAAATACTGTCCTGTGAAGATTGATGTTTATCTTTTTAAAAAAAGGGTTTTAGGAAAGAAATTGATGGATTTGAGTTGTTGGAAACGGTCCAAGAATAGTTTTAGTGGAGATTTTGAGGAAATTGGTGATATGATGAGGATCAACTTGAGAGGATTTGTCTGTAAGTTTTGTATGTGTTTCAAGGACATGGAATTTCATTTTCTTTGTAGAAAAGAAACAAGGAGCTACAAAGTGTATGTGAAACGTTTGATAACGTTAGAGAGAAATTGAAGAAACTCATCTTTTTTGATAGATTCTTTCTTTTGTTTCAAATTTTTCTGTTCCATTGAATCAAAATGTTCCTTAATTTTGCTGATGAGTTCTTTATTTGTTTTCTTCTAATCTGCATTAAATTTTTTACGAAGGAGAAGCAGAAGGAAAATTAAAAGCAGAACAAGAAGTAGAACTAAAAGTAGAAAGTAAAAAAAGCAGAAGCAAAATTAGAAGCAGAAGTAGAGATGGAAACAGAAGCAGAAACTGAAGATGTAGAACTACAAGCAGAAAGTGAAAACAGTAAAAATAGCAGAAGTCAAATCAGAAGCAGAACAAGAAGTGAAAATAGAAGCAGAAGCTGAAGAAGCAGAAAGTGAAACTAAAAATAGCAGAAATAAAATCAGAAGCAGAACAAGAAGTGAAAATAGAAGCAGAAACTGAAGAAGTAGAACCAAAAGTAGAAAGTGAAAAAGTAAAAATAGCAGAGCTAAAATCAGAAGCAGAAGCTGAAGAAGTAGAACCAAAAGTACAGATGGAATCAAAAATAGAAGCAGACAAAGCAGACTTCCCTTCTGTTTTTGTTTTGCTTTCCGGTTCTACTGATACTTCTGTTTTTATTTCTTCTTCTGCCTCTGTTTCTGTTTCTATTGTAGAAGTAAAAGTATCAGCAGAAGCAAAAGAATAATTAGAAGTAAAAGCAAAAGTAGAAGCAGAAGAATAATTAGAAGCCAAAGCAAAAGTAGAAGCAGAAGAACAATTAGAAGCAAAAGCAAAAGTAGAACCATAAGTGAAAGTAGCAGCAGAAATACAAGTAAAAACTGAAATGGAAATAGAAGAGAAGAAAATTTACAGTCAATAATTGAAACAAGTTGATAATCGAAGCGAAAGTACTTGTTTATAACACAATATGATGATAATCATTTATAATTTTGAAGATAGAATCTGTAAATATTCAAGTTTTCGTAAACAACTGAAAGCGTATCGCATGAAGATAATTCGGTTGGACCGCAAGATGCGAAAAAGCGAAGGAGCATAACTTACTGACACGAAAGCGAGAGTTCGAAGAAAGAAAAAAAAAAGAAAGAAATGTCGACTAAAGGGGTATAAAAATAAGTGAAACTGACGCCTTTATGGTTACAAAACGTAAACAAGCATATAAACATTATACATTGGAATTTTCTTCATTTGGAAATACCTCTCCTCAAATATTACAATAGAAAAACAGATAAAATAAAAACATAAAACATCTTTTACACATTATAATATATTATCAACGACAAAATAATGAAATGGTGCAAATTTTTACCATTTACAAACAAAAATAAAAAATCCTCTGTTTTAAAAAACCTTTCTGTGAAATTTAAAAAAAAAAATCAAAAATGCATTAAGTTGGATGTTGCTGTAATAATTAAAAGATCATTGCCATTTTTAAATATCGACGTAATTTCTCATTGATTTTACGGCCAAGTTGGATGAAGAGAACATAAATATTGGTTTATCTTTTGAGTTTTGTGAAGATCTAATGATGGCATTTTGAATGCGACGAGTCCTTGGCGCAAGATGCACGAGGAATGCCAATGGGGGCAACACACAACATTTACACGAGAATAAACCGTGCCCAGAAACCAGTTTTTGTATATTTTAATTCTATATTTACGAATAAAACTCTAAGCGATAATATCGATGATTCTCGAAATTATAACGAGAGAGAAGCAAATATATTCGATTTCAAGTATATTAGAAATATATTCATTCGTATCAATGACATCTCGGAGAATTGATCTCTCCCCTTTGCGCGGGGCACGCAAGTTCGTGGCATTGTCTGACGACATTCTAAATGTACTCAGTATTATAAGCGCTATGAATAAACAGTTATATTACGTTTTTCCTACGTTTACATTTCGATTAATTATTCTCCTATTGGAGAATAATTTTTCTATTTTCATTTGCGGGAGAGTAATTTATTTTGAGTTTTTTTACTCTACATTTTTTATAATTGATTCTGATTAGAAAAATTGTGAGAAAATTTTGGAGAATTAAGCAAAGAAATTCTTTTTATATAGGCAATGATCTACATTTAATATACATTCTAAAATTTTCTTGCAAAGAAAAATGCATCAATTTTAAGAGAAGAATTTTCAGTTTACGTTAATGACCTCATTCATAAAAAGTGATGATGGCAATTTGATTCAAGGTTGTATGGTGATTATTAGGAGGATGTTTACACGATGTTACAGCAGCTGTTGCGATTCACCCGGTACTTACTTATGGTAATACAAAGTAGGTATGTAAAGAAAAATATGTATGGGAGTAATGACACCTCTGCGCATTTTTCTCTTCTTCTTCTTTTTTTTTTTCTTTTTCTTATACCCACGCCTCAAATGTATCGCTATATACATTCATTAAAACCACTTTCATTTGCACTTTCATTTGCATTTTAACATAACGATTTAATCAATATTAAGTCACAGTTTGAAGAAGAAGAAGAAGAAGAATCAAGAAATTCCATACAATTTTATAGTATATCTTGAAAAATTATCACACTCGCTCGTATATCAGAATGAAAATGTTAAGCATTTGCATTTCTTAAAAGGGGGCAAGTCATTTTGCAAATGAATACTAATGACTACTTTTTTTTTTTTTTTGAAAAAAGCAAAGTCTTTCTAAAAACACCAAGTTTTCAGAAAGACGAAACAAATTTATCGCAATGGTCCGTTGCCAAGAATATGATTTACTAATTAATTGGATTTTGTAGATATTTGTGGATGTTGGAAAAAATTTTCCGTTTGTAAAATTTGTCCAAGTCTTGAAAAGTAGGAGAAACCGTTTTTCGATATAAATCATTGTGAAATATATAAATTTGCGGTAGAAAAATGTGTTGAAAGGAAAGGGAACAGATTGGCACCTCTGGGTGTCTGGATTATCTGTAAAGGATCGCTGATGTCTTCGTGCAATAAATGTTAGTTGCCAACCGAAGCAGCTTTTAAAATACTTCGCCTTTCAGGCGCCGTCCTCCGCTAGCACACTGACCTACACTTTCGTCTTTTCTTCTTTCTACCCTTTTTTCGTTTTTTATTTTATTTCCTTTCTCTCTCGTTTTTCGATCTCTGAATCCCGAGACGACATCCTCTTCACTATAAAGTTCTTTGCTAAGCGAAAATTAAATTCCATGTATAAAAAATACGGGAATTTAACAAGGCCATATTTTTTAATCCAGATAATAAATTTATAATTAATAGATCTTTTAAAATAATTCCTTCTTTCTATTAAATATTACACCTATACCATTTTAACATCGCAAGTGTGAAATTAAAACAGACAATATTTTTTTATGATCTCAAAGTGCAAGAATGATTTAAAGACGGTAATGAATCTCACCGGGAAGTTATATATGGTTTATTTCTATCTTGCATCTAAGTTTTATATGCGAGCTTTCAACCATCAATTGCACCCTTGACACTTTATAACGAACGAATGAATGAGACCTTGAGGACTTGGAGTTATAAATATATACACCTATAGGTCTATCATTGATTTGTATATCAGTCTTGCAATAAAATTTGATCCCCTAATTAATTTACTTAAATTTAGCAAACACACATACACAAAGATAATAAATTATTTCCCAGAGAGATAATATTCATCTGTACACACATTGTATGCTGAAATTTGCAAAATATCGATACTCCTCATTTTCTATGCATATCTCTACTGTGGGTCTACACGTGCGCGCAATGTACTTGCAAACAAACCATCTTCTTGTTTTTGAATTTATAATCAAATTATCCTTTCGTGTGCGCTGCACAGTGATCTTTTTAAAACATTTAGTACCCTATTTTCTTTATCGGATGGGAAAATTGAATTTTCAGCGAAAATACAAGAACCTTGAGTTTTAGTTTGTAATTCTCGAATTTCTGCGATGATAAATTTTTTTTTATAATTATTTTTATATTTCTCTGATACAAAGTTGGAAATAATTTTTAAAAAATACCAATTTTCTATTTTACACTGAAAAAAAAATTTATTTGATTCAAATAATGAATTACTTGTCTATTATCAAATAATAAATATTCAATTAATAAATATTTATTTGTATCAAATAAATTTTATTTGAGTCAATTAAATGGTATTTGATTCAAATACAGAAATTATTGATTCAATTATAGTTTATTTGATTTAAATAAAAATTATTTGGTTCAAGTAAATATTTATTTGATAATAGACAAGTAATCGGTTATTTGAATCAAATAAATATTTTTTTCAATGTAGTATGTAGAAATTTTTTCAGTGTAGAAATAGACCACAAGCGCTATTTTTTCCATTCTCATAACTTTTTCTTTCATTCTCCTAAAAGTTTCTTTACAACAAAGTTCCCTTTCAACAAAGGGACAGTTCTGGGCCCTATTTTTTTGTACCGAATTGGGACCAGGTCGAGATATTTTCACAAGAGATTCATTCCATATTCATGAATTGTAATTTTTATTTTTATTGTCTTGAGTTCTCAATTAGAAGTAGCTTAGTATGCCGATGCACTATATTGCATTATAATTGTATTACACTATAAGTAAAATTTAAAAAAAGCCATAAAAATATTATTCAATTCAAATAAATTGCCTTTTTTTCTACCAACAAGGAGATATTTAATTCAAGGAAACTAACAAGTATATACAAATATTTTTGAAAATTTTTAATTTTTATTTGGTGGATTTTTGAAAAAGGATTTTTGTAACTTTTGTTTGAAATTTTTGAAAAAGGTTTTTTGTAACTTCTGTTTGAAAAGATAAGGACAAAGTTTTGGGAGAAACGTGATGCGTTGAAGTAGGGAATAGATTATAAAAGTAGTAAATAATGAAAGACTTGGCTGAGAACCAGAAGCTGGACAATGACCTGGACACACGGTCAAGGTGAAAACCACTTTGTCCAAGTGTCGCGTCTGTCATACGAATCGAACCCCCTCATCTCTATACGTGGCTAGAATCTTTTAGTAAACCCGCTTAGGTGCATAAAACATCGGAAAGAATCAATACACAAGAATAACGGTATTTTTGCATAGAGGAAAAAGTATTCTGCAAAGAAAAAAAAATTCATCGAATATTTTTCTTACCTTCCATAATATTAATAGAAATACTTTTCAAGAAATTGTTTGTAGAATTTGAAAAAAAAAATCTAAAAATTTATTTCAGTTTGAAATTTCTTTTTCGAAAAAATTTTTGTAACATTGAAATAAATCATAGGAAAATTATTTAAAAAAAAAAAAATTGAAGACTATTTTTCTTTTCTGTTCAAATTATTGATTCACAAATTGAATAGATATGCGACTTTTCTCGTGCCGCCGGATGAGTTTAATTTCCAACTCGCTCGTATAAATAAATTTCTCGACTTATATGAAGAGGAGAGTGTCTTCTTCCTTTCACTTAGAAATTTTTCAACACTTTCACTTTTATTGGAATAATAATTACCAAATCCGTGAAAAGTACTGACAGTGCAAAAAGTGAAAAGGAGAATGAATCGTAATCGCCGAATTCTGAAAAACAAAAATGCTTTCAATGTGCATCTTTGATAAGAAAGAATGGATGTAAATTTGTGTATAATCGCGGCTTCTCAAATTTCGAAATTCTTGCAACTTTTATTTTTCAATTCAGTAACAATTGCCTTGTGGCAATGATGAAAAAGGAACTTTATTATGCATTTGACCTTTTCATCTCTTGACTTTATTCTTATTTATAATGTGATATTCCTTTGATTGATAATAATCAAGCGCATAAATAAATATAATATGTGCGTGAAAGTATATTACTATCATACTTTCTAAGAATAGAACACTACAAACTTGTTTACTAATGTGTGACACACTAAGAAAAAAAATTTTGTAGTCATCCTACAATTTAATAGAATCATTATTATTATTATTATTATTATTATTATTATTATTATTATTATTATTATTATTATTACATTATATTCCGTGTACAAATTGCCCCACTTTGCCCTATTTAAATTAGAGAAAAGGTGCATTAAGAAGCGCCTTTTCAGAAAAACTATAGTAAAACTGGCTAGGTTCTTACTAGGGACCTATTTTAAATAGGGTAAAGTAGAAAATTTCCACATGGGATATTTTACCCACTGAAAAAAATTTATTTGATTCAAATAACCAATTACTTTTGTCTATTATCAATTAAATATTTACTTGAAACGAATAATTTTTATTTAAAGCAAATAAATTGTATTTGAATTAATAATTTCTGTATTTGAATCAATAATTTCCTGGTATTTGAATCAAATACCAATTTCATTGACTAAAGAAAAAATAAAATAAAATAAACAATAAATAAACAAAATAAATCTCAAACTTTACTTGATTCAAATAAATATTCATTTAATAATAGTCAAGTAATTCATTATTTGAATCGAATAAATTTTTTTTCCAGTGTATATAATATTTATGTCACATTACATAAACTAGCATATATAGCGATGAAATAAAATCTTTAGGTACATTATTAAAAATTATGTGCGTACACCTTGTTTTTAATTCTGTACACCTCTTTTGATATATATAATAAAATCAGGAAAAAACTTTTCATGGCTCTTGTACGTGACTTCTAATAAAAACTTTCTTTAAAGTAACTGATTTGAGGAAACAGGAACTTTTTTTAAAATGGGGAGAAAACTTTTATTCTTTTTTTTCGGGAGGAAGGGCTTTCTCGTTAAAACACTTTGAAAAGAACGTGAAAAGAAACCGTTATGAATTTTTCGATTATTCTTATGGTTCAATTTTTGAATTACTATGCTTAAATACTAAAGAAAAAAAAAGAAAGAAAAGATACAGAAAGTATATGTAGTTCACCTTCTCCAATAACTTGATCTTCCGGTACAACACAATTTAGTGCCTTGTTATTATAAAAATTAGGAAAAAATTTTATTTCTTTTTTTTAAATGTCACACCTTTCTCTGATTTGCATTTTTTATTTGAATTCATTTAAAAAGAATTAGTAAAGATTTTGTATTTAAAGATTTTTTTATCGGCATTTATTATATTATTATTTAATATTAATAATAATGAATAATAATTTAATATTTAAAAATTAATAATTACTGTAATTCACGTTTTTCTTGTATTAAAAAAAAATTGGTTGATATTTTTTTTTTTTTTTTATAAAAACGTGGCTCTCTTTATTAAAAACTATTATGAAAGAAATTTTCATATTTCAGGCTGACAAAAATGAAATAAAATACATACGTTAAACGTATTCGTGAAGAACAATTTTTTATTATCAACTTTTATTAATATTACCTTTTTTTATGGCTATAAACGACCAACATAAATCTCGTAGATTCTGTAATCCATAAAAAAAAACGCTGGTAATTTATGGTTCTTACTATGAGATATACTTATACAATTGAATTTATTTATTCCGCACTTAATTATTTTTAGCTACAATAAAAATGATTTAGTGTTGAATATTTCGTCCAGAGCAATGCGAATCTTGAATTTTAATCTTGAACATTATAAAATTATTATTTTATGAAAAATTTTAAAAGACAATTTAATTTTAATTGGAAATATATGCATTATTATATGTATAATATACTATAGAAATATATAAGAAAATTATATAATTATTATTATATTTCTAAGTAATATTTTTTTGTTTATTACTACAGTAATTATTATTTGATAAAAGATGGTTTGAATATTTTTACGCTTCAAATATTATTAATTATTATGAATTATAAATTTTTTTATTTTTAATAATACTTATATAATAATAATGATAATAATAATATATTTATGTAAATTTAATAAAGTTATCGTTATGCAATATATTTAAATATATTTTTTCAACTCTTTAATTACGAGTAAATTAGATGAAATTGTTTTTTTGTCGAGAAAAATAATTATTTTTGCATTCAGATTGTAGAGAAATGAATCTAAGAAATTAAATTGTCTACAGCTTTTCCTTCGTTATAATCTCGTCATATAACTTTATTATACTGGGGAGTTATGTGTCAAAATTGGACTGACAGAGACACATTTCTCCCTTGAGTTCATATAATATGCAAGGTGTCACTCTTTCATGGTGTCACACATTTTATAGAGTTGATATTTAGAGTTCAAAATGCGAAATTGTAGAAAATGACAACGATAAAATAATTATTTGCATATGATATGAATTGAAAATTAAAATTGCTCGCGATTTGCGATTTATCGTTTTTAATTAAATTTTTTTCAACAAGTTTTTTTTTGAACAGTGATTACAAACGGAAACAAAAAAGGCAACATTGTCTTTTTAGTGAAAACATTTATAGTAGAAATTGGGGTGGTTTTGAGAAAAATACACATCAGCATTGTTATGAATAAAGAGTTATATCATTAGCAAATTTATCGTGAAATATTGATTGTATGGCGTAGGTGCCTCGACAAAGATAAATTCCAAGCAGGGAAAATTATGGCGTACGCCTCGTGACGCATAGGCGCTTGTCTATACTTAGACACTTTAGACACGTCGATGCACTTTTACGATAAGGCTCTGTTATTTCCATGAGTCTGATATAGAAGCAGGTGAATCAAGCGTTCAACAAGGGTTGAACAAGATTTTAATTAAATGCAGGAAGCTTGCCTGCTTTGTTCTTTCCAATTACGTTCATACTTTTTATTATATATACATATACGGAGAATTGCATTTAATCAAGATATATTGTATACAAAAAACTCATATATACAGTTAGATTGTCTCAAGGAAAGTAGAATATATTTAATACTCTCTTCCTCGAAATCAATTTACCTCTCCTTTATTTGTCGCAACATTATTATAATTTTCTTCTTTTTCAATTAGTTTTTCTCTTCTATTTTTAGGTTTTTAATTTAATTTTTAATCTTATTTTTAATTTAATTTTTTAATTTATGAAAGTAAACTTCGAATTTTTTTTTATCCTTCTTTGATAGTGGTTCAATTTTCTCCTTCTCAAAATATCACACTTCCGAGAGTGCGAGATTTATTTTCTAAAACGTTTTAGAAATTTTTTTTAAATAGTGAGAAAAATTTACAAAATCAACAGATGAGAAAAATAGTGTTTAATCTTTCTCTTTGCACTTTCTTGATAAAAGTCTGCGCGATTGCGTTACAGAAGTGGGATTAGATTGTATAAATTATAAAAGTCTGTCATTATGAAATTATATATTATCCAGGTGATGCAGCAGTTTACTTCTTCATTGGCAACAAAAACTTAAACACTCGATTTATTTCTGAAACTTAAAAAAAATTATATTATTTACAATATGAAAATATTGTTTATATTTTATATTAGTTTCTATTATTTTATATTTATTTATTTGATATTATTATTATTAAATATATTATTTTGTAATGTTAATACAGTAGCTGTGGCAACCTTGTCCCATGTTACTTTCACCAGTTGCCGCACGAAAGAATCGGATCAAGTGATATCTTACCACTTTGATGGGTGCACATGTGAAAAGAAAAACTTGATAAAAAGAATATCTTAACGAAGTTATAAGTAGCGAGAATCATATGTACGTTGAGTGAGTCGCAAGGTCAGGGCCAATCCTGAGAGGAGTCTGCGGTCCTTTCGCGACTTTGGTATGTTGTTTCGCTTTCCCTGAACGCTGCGAGCGCAAAACTGGTCTTGGATCGAAAATGAAAGGAGTATAGAAAGAGGCAGTCGTTCCTTTATTCGCCATTAATAATAATCTTCAAATCGATCACGTTAATTTATTACCAGATCTCTCATTCTGATCGTATGTGTGTCATCTATATAATCATTAATTTCATTCAACACACTAGTGAGAAATTTAATTCTTTTTTTTAAATTAAATCCCAATTTGCAATAAATCGAGATTCATTACTATTAGTATTATTAGTTATTACAAACGGAAATAAAAAAGGCAACATTGTATTTTTAGTAGAAAAACCTCAATTTGCAATAAATCGAAAATCGAGATAATTTATTAGTATTATTAGTTATTACAAGCGGAAATAAAAAAAAGAATTTGTTGTTTTAGTAGAAAAAATCTCAATTTGCAATAAATCGAGGTTAATTATTTGATGTTTGAATTTCTAAAGTATCAGTTATTACAAACGGAGATAAAAAAGGCAAATTTGTCTTTTTAGTAGAAAAAACCCTAATTTGTAATTAATCGAGATTAATTATTATTAGTATTATTAGTTATTACAACCGGAAAAAAGAAAAATTTGTCTCTTTAGTATAAAAAATCCCAATTTGCAATAAATCGAAATTAATTATTTGATTTTTGAATTTATAAATTATTAGTTATTACAAACGGAAACAAAAAAGGCAATATTGTCTTTTTAGTATAAAATATATTTATAATATATTAAATTTTAATTTATAATATATTAAAGAAATAAGGGTGGTTTTTAGAAAAATGCGCCTCAGCGTCATTGTAAATAGTAAATTGAAAATTAATATTACCAAATGAAGGTTACAAATTTTCTGCAAAAATAATAATAATTCTGCCAAAGGCAATAATTATTGTGATTAGGTAAAAATTTGATACAGGAGATGATCTTGGTAATTAATAGATGTAATCCAAAATTGATGGAAAGAAATTGTACCTGCGGAAAGGGGTCGTAAGAAGCGAATAATATCAGATTTGGATGTAAACCTTTAGCCCCAGGCTTCTCTGAATAACTTTCACTGTCAAATGCTCCATAATATACGACTTGGCGAAAGACGTAAATGTGTAGAAGTCACAGGAGACTCCTAATTCGTTCCCGAAATTTTGCATCAAATTGCTTATTTGCAGGGTCGCATCAGTTTTTTTTTACTTAAAAACTTTCTAGATTCTTCTAAACAATTATTTTTTCTTTTCAGTTAATTTTATACTTTTTTATAGTTATTTTTTTACTTTTTCCCTGATGGAAAAATTAATTTATTTTCTGTATTGTATAGTGTGACAAAAGATTTGCTAATTCTACTCAAGAAGTGATTTTTTCCCCTTTTCTAATCTGAAAAATGAAATTTACAAAAAAAGAAATTTTTTTAGAAGCCTTTTAAGTTTGAAATAAATAAATAAAATCAAAAAAGTAAATCTTCACTCTCTGCTTTGCTCTTGTCAGCTGTCACTTTTTCTGGATCGTGTCAAATTTCCAATTTGGCCTCTGAATAAAAAATTTTCTCCTTTCAACAATGAGAATGAGATTCGAAAATTTGGTTCATACATAAATTTGAAACAAAAGCCTCGAATAGAATTTTGTATTATTCATTTTCTATTTCTATATAATGTCTAATAATGCATTATTTGGTTTTACATTTCATTGACAGATGACCTTTTCCCACCTTTTTATAAAAAAGGGAGAAGAAAATTAGTATTTTTCTTTATTTCTTTCTTGCCATACAATATTTATCATTAGAAAGTATTTTTTATACGTGACTTAAAGAACAAATCTATTTGAATATCATTCGTTTTTATATACACTCATCGTAGCAGTTGATTTATGATCAAAATGCACGCCCAAAGATACATTTCTCTTTCTCTATAATTCTTCCATGGAATATTTTTAAATACATTTCTTTTTTTTTTTAATTGTTGAATGTGTTAGATGATTTACAACTTAATTCTCAATCTATGAATGCTGCCTTCAAATGTCAATATAATTCCGCATGAAATGGCGAAGGTTGACGCATATTCGTATTATTGCAGATTATGAAATTGATTTTGCGATGAGTCGAAAATTTTTTGAATGTTATTGAATTTTTTATTAGACATTACTAGATTTTAAAGGAAAACTAAATATTTGAAAATGTGAAAGTATTTTGAAGTAATTAATTTTCGAAAATACTTTTTCGATTTTAAAATGTCAATTTTAACAAAATTCTTATATAATTACATAAGTTTAATAATAAATTAATATTTTTCCGCGTTATAGTTTCTTCATTGTTACGAAATTACTGTTATAAAATGGTATAAAACATGTTTTACATCTGGTAGTCAAAACTTATTGCATGCATAATTTATAAAAGTTCGTGTTTTAAGTTTGTCATTCAAAAAGTTTAGAAAGTTTATCTAAATATAAATTTAATTGAGAAATATAATGCATCCTCTTATTTCCAATGAAATGGTAAAAATAATTATTAACGATTACTACAAGTTGGGATTTATTTTCGAAATTTTCAATCTGATTTTTGAATTTTTAAATTTTTATGACTATCAACTTTCATCTTATTTGTGTTACATAAATTTAGACAAATTTAAAGAATATATTTACATTTGAAAAAAATTTTTTTTACTATTTTTAGAAATTTTATAATTTTCAAATTTTGGTATTTTATCAATAAAAAAATAAAAAAATATGAAAAGTACTGTATTAAATACGTTTTTTGTTTGAATTTCAATTTTCAACTTCTATAAACAATTTTCATTTGTCTTCATAAAATAGAGTTCAAGAGGAAATTGCATTTGTCCCTATGGGATCCTTCTTTAATGTAATTTCTCTAGTAAAATAAGTTTATAAAGTAGGAAATTTCTTACCGAAATTGAATTATTTCCATGAACTTTATTGTTTTTGCTACAGAGAGGAAAAAAATCCAATAGGATCGTATTCGTTTTCTGGTGTTTTTAATTTTTAAAGAATTATATCTATTTTTTTATTTTTACTATTTTCTTTTCTTTATTTTGTTTTTTATTTTTTATTTTCCTTATCGTTCTATTTTTCTATTTATTTTTCTCTTTCCGGAAAAAAAAATTCTGTTTGATGGTCAGATTTCTCGGTAATAGTAACCAAAATGGCGGCGGTCGGTAGGAACAGCTGATCACTATTGAAGATAGAAATTAGAAATAATTTCTAAACTAGGCAATTAATTACATGTATTATCAGAATATTGGGAAGAATAATGAAGCAGAAATAAAGAAACAACAGCACCCGGTTTAATTTTCTGTTCAAACTAGAAGCAAAAACCATTAAATTCTCCCTTGAATGACGAGACACCTTGGAAAGAGAAAGAGAAAATTTTTCAAATGAATTTTTTTTTAAAAACTGTCTTAAATCCTTTATAAGCGTTTGAAGGTATCGAGTGACAAGAAGTTGTCCTTGTTTTTTTGAAGGACAACGGAGAAACATATTTACCCGGAAGTCCTTCTAAGGATCAAGAATGACTTTTTTTCAAAATTATGAATACAATATTTTCTTTATCTCTCCACATTACAAGAATGTAAAGCATGGGCGTTCTAGAAAGGTGCGGTCCTGTTTGCCCAAGCTTCCTTCGAGGAAATGCTTGAATGGTAAAAGTGAGAGTATAATAGAATCAGTAATGACTAATTGTATAAGTGCAGAAATTAAAAATAATAATAATACAACGAAGAGGCGGCCCATTTGTCCCGCGGTGACGCGTTAAGTCGATCATCATTCTTTTTTTTTCTTTCTTTTTCACCAAAGGAAATCGTAAGTCATCAAAAAAAAGAACTTTTAAAGGTGAGGTTGCTCCACTTTGGTAGCGGTCGACGACTCTCGCTCTCTTATAATATACTCAAGGATATAAATTACTCTACCTGATGCCACTTGACGCCTATAAAATAGACAAACTGTGTCGGCGCCACTTGTATTACCGTCTTCGACCAAAAAAAAAAGAAAAAAAAAAATTGAATGATTTATTAAGGTTGGAAAGTAATGGTCTTTAGCTTCGTTTTCATTCAATTTATAAATCATTTTATATCATTTTACCATCATTTTCTTTTCCAATTAGACCCGTGTGTCGATTTTAATGATGTATAATTAAAAAATGACAAAAAGGAAAGTCGATTTTTTAAGGGGAGGGGGAATTTTTTTATTGACTCATCTATGTAATGATTTTGATAAGTTTGTTCTACTTTGACATAATTTAGGAATTTCAGAATGATGACTATTTTTATTACTGCGGCCTTTAATATTGTCAGAGTTTAATTTTTGAGAATTTACTTTTCTTTTTTTGAGAGGGAGTGTATATTTGAGTTAAATTTGAAGTAAAAGTCGTGTGTGATTGAGTTAAATATCCAACACGAGTAATAACTAAACCCGATACGTTCATATGCAAGAAATAAGGACAAGAAACAGGATTCGAAAGTTATAGAATATGTAACGCACATTTTGCACAGGATAGGATTTGCAAGGAAATTATATAAAATTTGGTTTTCTTTATTGAAAAATTTCCTCCTCAATCAGAGAGGGAGAGAGAGAGAGAGAGAGGGGAATTTGACAAATTTTTCTATTGGGTGAAATAAAAATTGTCGTTTGGATGATATTAGGCAACCAAGATGGCGGCGGTCGGCAAGAACAGCTGATATCAATTGAAGAAAAGAAATTTATATAATTGCTAAACGGGTCAATTAATTTGCTCTATTCTGCGAACACATTGAACTATTATTAAGTAATAATAAAAAAACCAAGTAATTGGTTGATTTAATTATTGCCTTTTCTTTTTCTGTCCGGAGAAAATTGAAAGTCGTAAACAGGAATAAATGTGCGATGAAAAAAGTGACAGGAAGTACGCGATAAGCTATGCACAATTATTCATAACAATCGTAATCAAGTTATCTCATTCTGGTTCAATATATATATATATTCAAAAGGAGATCAATATAAGAAGGAATTGGAGTGAGAAGAATATTTTTGTTCGATCAAGCGCGACGCGTTTGTGTAACGCTGGTAGCCCCGGTAATCATTTGTGATACTACTTTCTTGCAACAGGCGCACACAACTCGTGCGGGTCTCGCGAGTCTGATTTAATCATGTCCCTCCTTTCTCTCCTGGAATATATTTATATCTTATTTATAACGCAAAGTACATGGAGTCACAGAAAATAGAAGCTGTTTTAAGAAACAAGGTCGATATACAACAGCAGACATGAAAGGAAGCTTTCGATCCTTTTTGGGATGAGAGAAATTTCTTTTTTTACGATCAAACATTTTTTATGATTTTTTTTTTTTTGATACATTTTTAAGTATCAAAAAAAATTCCCTGAAATTTAAGAGGATGAAATTATTTTGAAAATTTATTTCTTTTCATTTCTTTCTTTCTTTATGTCATAGAAATTGGTTTATTCCACTAATTTTTTTTTCCTTACTATAATGAAAATTGCTGAATGTTTTATTCAAGAAGAATTTCAATCTCATAAAGAAACAAAAAAAAAAAAAAAACCTGTTGAAAAGAAGGTAAAAACTTTTCATTAGATTTTGAATTGGAAAAAGAATCTTTAATTCACAAAAGGTTTTGGTTTTTTTTCCCCGAAACAATTAGTTTTTTTTTCTAATGGAATCGATCAGATTTTAATCCTTTCGGTAGAGTAGATAAATAATGGATGGGGGGGGGGGGGTAAATTAATTTGCACTAGAAATTGAAAAAAAAAATTGTAAAAATGAGTCACACGTGTTGGAATAATGAAAAGAAAGAAATAGAAAGCAATTAAATGTAGAATTGTAAATCTGCATTTTTATTGCAATTTTATTTTTCCTGTCGCCAAGAAAATGAAATTACTTTAAATTATATTAACATTTCGAATCAAATTAAATTAACAAAGTACACATAATTTAATTAATAATTAAAATTTGAGAAAGAAAAAGTTGAAATAAAAGAAAATGAATAAAAAGAACAAAAGGAAAGAAAAGAAAAAAGAGAAGAAAATAATTGTAAGAAAGAAAGTAAATGAAGGAATAAAAAACAAATAAAGACAAATAGAATAAGAATTAATTGAAGAACGAATCTGATAATTTAGGTGTAAATGAATGGCTACATTTTTTTTTTTTTTTTTTTTGAGAGAGAACTTTAGAATTTCATCAAATTTACTTTGTATTTGGTGAATTTCAATTATCCCAGGGTTGGAATTGTAAGTTGTTTAATTTGGAATCTACATACTCCTCGGTATCTTGTTGGAAAAGATGTGGAATGGACATTCGAATAGACAGAGCCACTACTTACCTTCCGTCACCCACTGACCTAATAGAAGTCCATTTCACCGACTTCCTTTTCTCACCGACTTCTATCCATATATTTAATTCCAATTTTCACAGCGCATAAAGAAGTTTAATTAAAGTCTATTTATTGAAAAATACAAGAATAAAAATACAAGACAAAAATCGTTATTAAAATTTCAGTTGAAACATTTTTCTTAATTGCTTTTGTAAAATTAATTTTCCCTTTTGAATATTCAACAATTAATCTCTCTTTAATTGAAAGCAAATAATTAATTCTTTATTGATTTTTTTACTTTTTGTAATTGTTTCTCCTTCTTTTTCTTCTTCTTATAATAATAATAATTATTAATTTTTTCACTATTATTTTTCCTATTATTATTATTATTATTATTATTATTATTATTATTAATTTTTTTACTATTATTTTTACTATTATTATTTGTAAAATTAAATTAAATTTTATGATTTTTCAACAATTAATCTCTCTTTAATTGAAAGCAAATAATTATTTCTCTATTTAATTATTTTTCTACTTTTTTATTATTTCTCCCCTTCTTCTTCTTCATCATCTTCATCTTCTTGTTATTATTATCAGTAATAATTTTTGTTACTATTATTATTATTTTTTTTTCATTATTTTTCATTACTGTTTTTAAAACTATTTCGCGATTTTTTACGAAACGCGCTTCTTTATTCAATTTTTAATTAATTAATTAATTAATAATTCTGTGTCACTGTGGCGTGATTGACTTCTTGGAAGGCTTCGACACTCCTAAAAGGTTACTAGTGACTGAATAGCTCGTAAAATTGTTGAACAAAATTATTAGAGACATCAGAATGGAAAAATAGTGAAAGCAAAATGACTGCTAAACTGTTAAATGAAAAAAAAATTGATGTTATTTTTTGTTATTTTTGTTTCATTATAAATGGTGTTTTGCTAGGAGATTAAGATTGTTGTTTTTTTTGTTGTTGTTGATATAAAGAATATAGAGCGACTTCTTTTTAAATACTAATATACATTAATCTGATTTATGCGGACGATGAAAACTTAAGTCTTTCTTCTATTATTTTGACGTATTCAGGCGTTTCAGCGCCTCGGGCATGTGAATTTCGACGATCTACTTTTTACAATATCAAATATATGAATTATTCATGCGAGAATTATTATGATACGAATTATGACTTGGTATAAATATTTTTGTCGACAAAAATAAAGGGAAAAAATTTTTTAATTCCTTATTTTATTTTGAAAAAGAAATGATTTATTTTCTTAATTTGTTTCAGCTTGGAGATGAATTGGGGGTAAAGCGGAACACATGACGGGGTAAGTTTGCGTATAAATTTTTCCATAACTTTTTTTTCTAATGAAGAATTTAAGAGGTGGATAATTTTTTTTTAATTGAATTGATGATTGATTGTGATAAAATTGATCGCACGTGGATTTAAAATGTTTTCGGCGCTCATTTCGAGAGATGCGCGGCAGGATGAAATTTGTTTTAGTTTTACGAACGGCCTTGCTATCGACAGCTTTCTCTACTTTCGCTGACACGAGATTTTGAGCGTGCTTTGCGGAGCGAGACTATGTATTTTATTGGAGGGACGAAGGGGGAATGATGCATTTCTTATCGTATCATCGTCCTCTTTTTCAAAGTCTCGCCATCATATTATATGTGAGACAGACAGTCTAGTCTCAGACGATTTTATAAATGCCCGAGTCAAAATAGAAAATTTTCCACTCGCTCCTCTTTCTTTCTTTCTTTACAATTTAAAAATCAATTCAAAATAAAAATATAACTTCTTTTAAATCGATTTAAAAAGAGGTTTTAAAAAAATACCTTTTTTTAAATTGATTTTATTCCCGCAAAAAGATTATTCAATATTTATTTATTCATTTTCCCGATGGAAAATTAAAAAAAAAATTTTCCATTGAATGACTGAATTAAATGAATGATTTTTTTCATTTATAAAATTTTTTATATTTGATCGTCAATCATGAGGGACGCGCGCGGGTATAATGACCATTTTTCTTACGTTTTTCAACTTCCTCTCCATTTTCAACGCCCAAGCTCAATGAGAGGTTTCCGGAAAGAGGCACTCGTCCTCCATACATCACTTCGTATACTCGACCGAGATTTATACCGGCGCATATTACAAAATTCTCATTGTTTTCCGCAAGAAGAGAATTTTTCGTAGGCGCTCGGAACATCACATGACATGTTCATATTTAAAAAAAAAAGAAAAAGGAACAAAAATAAAAAAAATTCGCGAAGGTAGTCGTGGAATTTTATCCCACGCACAATTCTTTAAGGATTCGCCTCGAATTCATCGAGAAAAACCCACCATATCTTCATATTATATGAAAAATGTGAGGAAAAATGATATGAATACCACGAATTCGACAATTTTTTAACTCACGAGTGGAATTTTTATGAAAGTTCTTTTCTGCTGTTCAAAGTAAAAACCTAGTAAGTCGCATTTGCCATAAGAGCGAAAGTCGAATAACAAGGCTAAGGGACGCTCGCCCTTATGGCAAATGCGACTTACTAGGATTTTACTTTGGACAGGAGAAATTTTCTTTGTATAATTAAAATTTGTTCAAACTAATTTGTCCATTACTCTTTAAAATAAAAATTTCAATAGGGATCATTTGAGAAATAATATTTTAATTATTTGCCACGGTGTTACTAACTTTATATTATGTATTAAATGTATATATGTAAATTCAACAAGAAATAATTTTGAATTTTCATTAATTTCCGGAAATTTCGTTCCACAAGTATAACTTCACTCAAACCACGACACACAGGACGTTGAAAGGTGGAAGTTGGACCCTATATTAGGGTCGAGCATAAAAGCAAACGGAAGTGAGAAATCTGGCTTGAAGTAAACTGGCTCATTAAACATTTCGGTACAAAAAGAATATGTAAAGAAACACCAATAATAATCTACAAAGACCATCATCTATAGATCATCAGTTTTATATTTTTCATTTTTAAATATCAACCTGTATTGTATATATAATTTTCGGAATTTTTGATGACCCTAAAACATTGGACAAGGACTTCCGGAAGGAAATTGTCAGAGTGGTGAAATAGAAACGATATAGAGATAATAATAAAAGTTTATTAGAGGGAGAAGACTATGAAGGAAATGTATACATAAAGAAAAAAGGGGGAAAAAAAGTTTTTAAAACTAAGAGGAAGAGGCGATAGTAAGAAACGGAAGAAGAGGTTTGCGGTTTGAAACAAGAATAAGGTAGGGCTTCGATGACACTTGCGAGATCCTTGACCAACAAAAAAAAAAGAAAAAGAAGAAAAAAAAAGTAAAAACTTGCCAAGAAAGACGAGAGTGAACAAGAATAGTCTTTTGTACACATACAATTCTTCTTTACTCCACGAGAGAGTGTTCAGTGAAAATACCACTTCTCGAATTGCGTTCTTCAACTTCCGGCAACAAATATGTGATCCAGTCAATTTATTACTACTACATACCTAGATACAATTTCAAAAAGCTTCCGAATAAAATTCAATACAAGACCATATAATGAATTGTCTCGCCTAATCCACTTAGGTTTCAAATTAGTCTTTAAGACTTGAAGGGGAAAAGATTTATTTCGAGAAACAAAAATTTAATGAGATAGAAAAGTAAAGTGAGTACACCACTCGACTTACACCGGGCAAATTAAATACAAAGAGCTTGAATAAAATTAAAACTAAAAGCGATGAGCAGGTTATATTTTTCCAAGGTAACAACGAAAATTGGGATTATACAACAATTTTTTATATTTCCATATTATTAAGAATTTAACATTTATTAATTATTAATTATTAAGTATTAATTATTAATTATTAATTATTAATATTGAATACCATTAATTAGGTACATATTTAAATTAAAAACTTGCTATTTAGATTAAAATTTCTACCATTATGAACATATTACTCAAATTAAAATTTTTTAATTACTTTTTTAATTAGCAAAAATTTAATTTTTAAATTTATTATACTATTTAAGTTTCGAGATGAATAATAATAATAAAATGCTAAAAATAGACATGATAAAGATGAGACAGGAAATTTATTATTGATTCGTGTCCTAGTTGTATATATCCTACAGGAGTTTTTTTTTTTTATTTTAATTGTCCTTGAGTTTTTCTTTCTGGATTTTATTAAAAAGAAGAAAAAAAATGTCACGTGGAAAACAATAGCTGAGAGAGTCGAAAATTATACAAAAGATGATTAAAATAGTTTTTGGATCTAAAAATCAAGATGAGATATATAATATCTAAAATATCCGATGAGCTACTACTAACAGATATAGTGTTTGCCGATGGCAGTAAAAACGAAGCGAGAGTGTTGAAACGTAATGAAAGAAAGGAAATTTTAACGATTCTCTCTCGTTGAAATGAGTGTAGTACTTAGAAAAAAAACCTGATTGTCTTAATTTAACGACTAATTGTAAACTATTTGTTCAATTCTGAAACTTAATAGACGTGAAAACGATTTCGAATCAATACTTCGGAACATTTTATATCTAATCCGAAAGTCTTGAATTTTTGCATGACCCAATTTCAATGACTTTTTCCTCCAAATTTCGATTGGATCTTTCAATAAACTTTTTTTTGAAAATTTTTCATTTTTCCCCCTCGATTTTATCGTTTTTGTGTTTCAATATTTTTTTTATTAAAATTAGTTCAATTTTTCATTCTCTATGGCACAGAAAAAACCTAGTCTCAAAAATTCCTTTAATTCTCGAGTTTAATATGTTTAATATTACTTAAGAATTTAATTTATTATTTATTTATCATTTAATTTAATTAATTAATTTATTATTTTTACTATTTATTATTTAATATTTAATATTTTTCAAGAAAATAAGAAGCATTTTTAGGTTAGGAATCGCACTTGACACAAGAACAAGTGCCAACCATGTAACACTAAAAATGTAAATAATGGCGCTAAATTTAAAAATTTGTTGAAATAAAATGCGATTATTTCATGAAAACGAAAAAAAATCATTTCAATAAAATTCAGAATTGACACAATATTAATGCATATTTCACAATATTTCCTTTATAGGTGACCCATTCATGGTGACATGGACTTAACGCAACAAAAAATTATAGGTTATGTCAAGAAAACTTTGATTTTATTTGATTAAAGATTCATATTTAATTACCTGAAGTCAAAAACAAATACTGTGCAGCAGAAATAAATCCAGGTTTTTCTGTGATGCAGTTTTTATATTCGTTTTCATGAAATAATCGCACTTTGTTTTAACAAATTTTTAAATTTAGCGCCATTATCTACATTTTTAGTGATACATGGTTGGTACTTGTTCTTGTGTCAAGTCCAATTCCTAACCTAAAAATGTTATTTATTTTCTTGAAAAATTGCCGTTTAGTACACTGTAAAAAATCTTTTTGGGAATTATCCATATCTACAAACTGTATTTGTACCAAAGACTGCAAAATTGTTACATTAAATGCAGGACTTTTCCATTTTTTCTGTAAAATGTGCCACTTTTAAACTAGGTAACAATAATTTTCAGTCAGATGAGTACAATATTTTTTACCAAGTATTCTGCTGTCCAAAGTAAAAACCTAGTAAGTCGCATTTGCCATAAGAGCGAAAGTCGAATAACGAAGCTAAGGGACGCTCGCCTTTATGGCAAATGCGACTTACTAGGTTTTTACTTTGGGCAGCACTAAATTTAATGCGACAATTTTCCAGTATTTGGTACAAATACAGTTTGTAGATATGGATATTTCCCAAAAAACAATTTTTCACAGTGTAAGTGTAAGCTAATTATCATCATTAGAGTGAGAGAGTCCAGAGTCTTTCTCTTTTGCTCTCATTGCTGATACATCTAAACTACAATTTGAAAAAGCAAAATCAAAACGGCTAACAAATCAATTATTCTGATGAGATGTTTCTAGATTAAAGCAGAAGTTTCTGCTTTTTGTATGGAGCATAAATAATTCTGGCATTCAATTTGCAGAATGAGCTTCGTTACTGTCAGCAGTGGAGTTAAAGTGGAGTTAAATAAGATTTCTGAACGGTTGAAGAGATCGAAGCAGGTCTTGGGGTGTGGGGTCCTTGACCAAGAGAGGCAAAGTCTCGTCAGCAGACGAACCAGACGAACGGAATAACGTGTACGGGTGTTGTATAAAATAAAGTCGGGACACAAACAGGAAAACGTGATGCACTATATAAAGAGAAATAAGAGACTTGTCGTGACTCACCTGTCGCCCTTTGGTAGTAGTTGCACTCGGCGCACACAGACTCCTTTCCCATCTCGTTTTCCACGCACAAGTCCTTGTAACCCTCGGGTGGACTCAGTGTCTCTCGTTGCTGGTGTTGACTCCGTTGGGGAGCCAGGTTTCTCTTTTCATCTAAAGTCACTTCTCTGATCACCTCAGTTTCATCTTCCTCGCCCTCTTCATTCTCCTCTTCTTCGTCATCATCATCCTCCTCCTCTTCTTCTTCCTCCTCCTCCTCACCAAGCGACTCCTCACTGCCAAACACTTGTTCCCTTTGAACTTGCACATCATCCTCACAACCATCTCCAAATCTCCCGTCACCACCAAAATGAAGATTCAACTCAGCCCTGCACTCTTTACAATTACCAAGTCTGATCATCTCATGCTCTTGACAACAACAATCGCACTCCTCCTCATAGTCCGTGCAACATTCCTCCTTAATCAGGATAATATAATCCGCAGCGAAAAACTCGTTCAGTTTCTCGTTGATTACCACACGGTTTTTATGGCCTTTGGCCTTCGACTGCCCAGGTTTCTTCAACAGTGACTTGAGTGTCCTGACGGGCACCTCTGTCGCGTTCTCGCTCCCGTGATCTTTCATGATGATGATGGTGATGACCTTGGCTCTTTAAATTCACTTCATCGTTACGTGAGGATGAAAAGTGCGGATCAGACTTCAGATGGTTGATTGCCCTCGAGGTTTGGGGTCGCTAGCGGGCGTTGCTAAGTCACCATAGCGCTGAGCATTCTGCTGCTCCTGTTATACAACCTGGGGGGCAATGAGACAGGGAATTATTATGATTATAGAACGATCAGACTGATATCGATTTTCTTACAGTAGTGGTTATTGTCGCATTCTCTTTCCACTCTTACTCTCTCTCTCTCTCTCTCTCTCTCTTTTCAGTACAATTGTCATTCAATATTAATTTTATACTACTGTCTGGGTGACTATACATACGCAGACCCTTTTTGATTAGTCTTCCTTTAAAAGAACAAAAAAAAATGCTAATGAACGAACCCCTCTGTCACACATGGTTGCTCAGTGTTTTGCAACAGAGTAGTTCTCAAACATTTCGTTCCCATGAGAGGGAAGTTTGATCAAATGAAACGAGAGAGAGAGAAAGAGAGGGAGATTGGAAAAAGTTAACCGAATTTTGGAAATGAAGTTCCACACTTAAAGCTTAAAAAAACATTCCCAATTTCTCTTAACTAAAAATAAAGCTTTATTCTTGCTTCCTTTTATGCTAATTTTCCAGTTTCAAAAACGGAATAAAATATACACACTCAGAAAAATAATAGTGTCCTGTTAAAAAAATAATTTTGTTAATAATAGTGTCCTGTTAACAAAATAACTTTGTTCGGCACTTTTTGTTCCGCCAACAAAACTTTGGTTGTGGGAAAAAAAAACAAAAAAATGTCCTCTAATAAAGTATTTAGTTGTCCTCTAATAAAGTATTTAGTTGGATCCACCAAAAAAATATGATTGAAGCTTTTTGTTTGTCCAACTAACGCATTTTTTGGTCCAACCAATTTGTTCGCAATTTTCGCAAAATTATTGGATTTTTCAGTAGTGAAAATTAATTAAATTGAGTATATAATCAGGGTTGCTACGATTTTTCCTGAACAATAGCAAAAAAAAATGATTATCACAAATTAATTTGAGTAATCGAGATTACAAACTATTAAAAATTACTGTTGGTGAAACCAATGTTTTGATTTTAAGTTTTCGACTTTAAAATATGTACACAAAAGTACATACAAATATGCAGTAAAATCTACGAAACATTAATATTATTTTGATAAAAAACCATTTTCCAGGTATTTTAATTATACTTTTTCTCTGACTTCTCCATACAGAATAAAATTCCCCGACTTTTTCAGATTTTCCAGGTTTCCAGAAAGCGTAGCAAGCTTGATTAATGTATAAAAATAAAATAATGATAATAAAAAGAATAAATTAAATAATGAAGAATATAAATTACAAGCCAACAGCCAAAAAATTGATTGAATTAACAAAAAATTTTTTTGGTTTAAAAAGAAAGTTTTGTTGCGGGACAACTAAATAATTTGGTAGGCCCAACAAAACCGATTTGGTTGGCCTAACCAAACGGTTTAGTTGCTTCTATATATCAAACATATAAAGAATTTAGTAGCGACAACCAAACTTTTGTTGATCGTACCAAACATTTTTTTGAGTGAAATTTGCAAATGTTTTTTAAAATTTTTTTCGTTATGAAAAGATTCCAAGCAGCACGTAATATAACCTTAAAGTGAAGGGAATATTCCATTGAATATTCGCAATATTCCGGTGGAATATTCGGAATATTGCGGTGGAATATTCCAGGGATATTAAAGTAATATTAAAATGTCCGCCTCATAGGAATATTCCAAGAAAATATCGAGGGAATTTTCCCGGTAATATTGAAGGAACATTCCCATGTAATGTAGAGGGAATATTCAGGGAATATTCCACCGTAATATTCTGAAAATTGAAAAAATGTTGAAACTACATGGT
>JUFY01034838.1:0-18649 GCA_001855655.1 Leptopilina clavipes
TGACTGTCTTTGGGCCGCTCACTGCTACCTGACTGGTATTATCCCTTGCGACCGCGCGCTCGTCCCCTTATTCTATGGAGCCCCTCAAGTAATCTTCAACTGAACAAAACCAATTTCAGTCAAAACCTACTTCTCGTTTTCTTGAATTCCAACATGTCACTTCATCTAGATTCAATGTTTGATAAGCTTCCAAAAACCGTCTAAATTTATACAATTTCCTAAAATCTGCTGTCTAAAGTAAAAACCCAGTAAGTCGCATTTGCCATAAGGGCGAGCGTCCTTTAGCTTTGTTATTCGACTTTCGCTCTTATGGCAAATGCGACTTTTTTACTTTTTACAGCAGGTAACGTCTTTGGAATCGGTCCCTGGATTCGAAGATGGATAACGTACTGAATAACTGGGAGGGGACACAGAACTTCTAGCAATTTTACCGTAGGAAGAGATGAAATTCTCTTTGCAGATTGGACAGTAGTAGGAGTAGTTGGAGTCAGGAAAGTGAATCAGAAAGATCTGATTAGATTAAAGTACGAAGGTGTTGAACATTGAAGAAAACGTGTCTAATCCCTTTGACAGAAGGACAAATTGTCTCAATTTCACCTACAGTTTCCTAGGCATATTTGGACCGCCCTGAATCTGGAGATTCTATTCGATGCAGGATTACTGGGTTCCTACTGCTTTGATCAGTTCAGTTTCGATGAATCTCGACCTCCGAACAGCAGAATCCATAACCCCTGGAGTTGCTCTCATAGTTGAGGAAAGTTCCCTATCGATTAGATAGGAAGTTGTTCTGTGTTTGTGCCGCCTTCTAAGTTAGCGGAGAAACCCAAAAGAGTACCGCTTCTATCAGACTTTTCAAATAATAAAGAGATAAAAAAAGGTTGCCTAGATCTGCCAGTATTTGGATTATGTTAGCTACTAGCTTAATTGAGACCTTCAGAACATTAACACGTCAATGTTTGGAAAATCACATCTCTGCTGTCGAAAGTAAAAACCTAGTAAGTCGCATTTGCCATAAGAGCGAAAGTCGAATAACAAAGCTAAGGGACGCTCGCCCTTATGGCAAATGCGACTTACTAGGTTTTTACTTTTGACAGCAGATCTGGACCTTACTATTTTTTACATCATTCCCTCCACAATCCCCTAATTGCGACTACTGTCATTTGCCTGGTCCTTTAGCCAATAGAGTTTAATTTTTCTTACTACATCGTATATTTTTGGAAAAGAAATGTGTTAAGTTATTCTTAATTAAGTAATAATGAATTAGGAAAGAAAATGAATAAACATTGTTAAATATTTTTGTGCAATTTTCTATGTTCCAGAGTTGTGCAATGATGGGTTTGCAGGCCACGTCAGGAAAACGTAAATTGGAAGCAGGTGTGGTCTGTATGGAATTTGATATGGATGTCGGTGAGAATCCTTCGAAATTCAGCAGAGTTGATGGAAGCTGGTGGGCAATGGATGATAACTACACGTCGCATTTGAATCAAACGACAACTCCCTCGTATTATGAAATGGATTCGCCATTGCCCTGTTTACAAACTGGACTTTGTCCATCGACAAGTCCAACAACACCTCCGGCTCAATTACATCATTCGCAGCATTATTATCAACGTGGTCTTGGAAATAATGGTTACAATCAACTTTCGAGGCCGACAATACAATGGGCACAGCCCCACAATTATGAACCTCCTATGATTAGAAGGGAGGAAAACGGTAAGAGTTATCTAGAGCTTGGCTCCAGTTATCGCGCAAATGAAAGATGCTGCGAAGGATCAAGGTCCAGTTGGTGTCGAAGGGGACGAACCTGCTACAGACAAAGAAGGCTAGCTGTCCTCAACATTTCCATGTGCAAATTAGCGCGATATCGTCAATTCCCAGATCCGAGTTTACATCGATCAGTACTCATCTGCAATACTTTGAGGCATTTAGAGAAAGAAATGGAGAGGGATCGAAGTCCACCTCCAATGGAACCGGTTGTTTCAACTCCAATTGCTCAATTGCAAACCACTGAGCAAGGGAGGCTGACGCCCTTTCCCATACCTCCAATCTCTTCCACAGAGACTGACGCCGACTCAGGTATTGGTGACAGTGAGGACAGTCGATCGATTAATTGGGGAAGCGTTTTATCTCTATCAAGTCAATCGCCCTTAGATCCCCTCAACAATAATGAACTTCTAGACGTTGACATAGGTCCCGATTTGGAATTAGATTTAATTCCCGGTTGGAAGCTCACACCACTATCGGCGGATGACATTCTCAGGAATACCAACGCCCAAGAACACCATGTGATTTCGAATGTTTCGATAGGCAGCACGAGTAGTAACTATGAATCGCTTATGTGCGTAGGATCATAGCCTTCGATGCCAACTTTATTAAGTGGTCATTGATCTTCTATCCTCTAACACGCAGCAGATTATGTAAAAGATTTTTAGTGCTAATGACGACCGTCCGCTGCTTCGGTATACGTATATCGATGCAGAGAAAACCCTAATAACACCTAAAATATTTGTGCAAAACATTGCATTCTTATTTTTTGAAAATTCATTCAAAAATTAATGTGCAATGATCGGTGCTATTAGGGAAGAATTATCTGCTATAATCTGACTATTGTTATGGTAACTTAAAGAACATTTATGATACAAATTGTCACATTATATGATGCACAGATTTTGGGGAAATGGTGCTATTACGTCCGACCTGCTGCTCTTTTTTCCAGGCCTATCAGTAACAACATTTTCAATAAGTAAAGTCAGTTTTTACAACAATAAAAACATTCGGTTGAATTAAATAATACAAAAACGAGGCAAAAATTATTTCTTTGCTAATAGTGAAATATTTTTTAATAAATTATCGAACGTGTAGAAATTTAAGAATAGAATGCACTAGAGTTCTGAAAATGCGTCATGTAGATAAAAAGAGACAACTAGTGTACAACGTCCCCTCTTCTGTCCTTGTCGTTTGACGCAGGCGCGTCAATTTGCTCGTCTAGTTAATGCGCATGCGTCATTAAATAGAGAAAGAAAAGGGGACGTTAAGTAATTTTGCTGTCTCTTTCTATCGCCATGACGCTTTATAGACTTGCGCAATCTATTTTCAATATCTATAATAGGACGGTAAAAAAATGTAACAATTACTCTTGTCTAAACAATGCATAGAGATGGCTACATGTCACTGATCTCTTTGCGATTCAAAATATCGCTTGTGAACATTCACATCCCTACGCAATGAAGACTTGAATAATTTTCCACACTGAACAATATATTTAACGTTTAAATAACAGTTTACTGATGGGTTTCAATAAAAGAGCAACTTTATTTAAAACAAACATATGTCCATCTACAAGAAAACGACTTACTTTGCATATATGGCACAATATTTACTAAAAGTTTATTTAAAAAGAAAAAAATTTAACTTTTTTGCAAAGTTAAAAGAATATTTATATATATATATATATATAACACGGGAACAAAACTGAAAGAAAAATTGGTGCCGGGAAAAATTAAAAATTAATTTTTTGTGTGCAAATTTCAGTTTTTGAAATTGAAAAAAGAACCCGAGTACAAATTTTTAAACTTTGGTGAAAATATTGTGCTATTTGAATGATAATTGTATCTGAGTCATGTCTGAGTGATTATTCTCAAAGTGTTCAGTTAGAAAACAATCTTTCTTCTGTAGCTTAAAATATGTTAAAATAGTATTATTATTATTTTATTATTATTATAATTATTACATATTATTATTATTATAATTATTATTATTATATTGCTATTATTATTATTTTTATTATTATTAACAGTTACCTGCATTACAAAAAAAGATTAATTAATTTGGCAAAATACTTTTCGGATTTTCTACTTATCCATGGTTATTATAGCTTTATTAGAGAAATTTTGTTTTATATACTCCTGAGGTTTCTGTTTTCTATTCACTTTTTGTTTATTCGTTTTTATTTTTTTAATTAAGGAGGTTCAACCCATTGACATAACCTCAAAACTGAAAAAAATTGGTTTTTGCCAATCAAAAAACAACAATTAACAATGATTTTATAAAAATTGGAAAATTCAGTTGTACAATTTTCAAAAAAAAATTATATTTAAACAAAACTTATTGTCAAATAATAAATTATTTAACATTTTGTGCTTTTTGTTTAAAGTTTGTAAACAATTATGATTTTTATTCAATATTTACAAACAATGGCTCATTTCACTCTATGGAAGATTCTCTACAATTCTGTTTGGTTAAATATTGTTTAAAAGTTATGAAAATAATTTTTTTTTAAATGCACAACTGAATGTTTAAAAATCTAGTGAATTTTATTTAAAATTTTTATTTGGTGATAAAACAAAATTTTGGTTTGAGGTTATGTTCTGGTATTGAAACTCTTAAAAAAATGTGATTCGCTCTGAAGAAAGGGAGCTTAGAAGCAAAAAGTTTTAGGTTATGTTTGTAATGCAAACCATTGGTGTTTAAGTCCTTATTACATCCAACATATTCAATAAATTATAAATATTATATTTATATATTATAAATATAATATCAATATATAAATATATAAACATAACCTATAGTTCGTTTGCTTCTAAGTTTTCTTTCTTCAGAACGCCTCACAAATATAAAATTGGTTCAAAACTAAATTACAGCGCCAAATTTCAATTCGATTTGTAAATAGTAAATACTTTGTAATTGTAAAATAGATCGAAATTATATATATTTTTTCAGAATGATAAAAAAAGAATTCGTTTTTAAATGGTTAATTGGACCAAAATCCTTTTTTTATTTTACGAGTCAAATTTGTTTCAATTTCCTATACGTGTCTTGTTTTTTTGTCTCTTGCGCTGGCATTTAGATTTGTTTCCCTCAATCGACGATTTTTTGTATTTCTCAATTTTTTTGTACTTAATGTTTTTTCTGTGTACATGTGAGCAAGATTTTTTTAAATTTCTTATAAGCAGAGATGGAAGTACAAAGTTTAAGTATTTAATGACAATTTTCTGGGAACTTAGTCAGTGGTTGACAATTAACTTTGAATAATCGTACATAGTAGAAAATTTAGTCCTCTAAATGGTCTAATATCGCTGCTTTAGAATTTTGAGTTTTGAAATTTTATAAATTTCATAAATTTCATAAATAAAATAATTCAACTTTAATTATTACACTGAAAAAAAATTATTTGTTTCAAATAATGAATTACTTGACTATTATCAAATAAATATTTATTTGTATCAAATAAATTTTATTTGATGCAATTAAATGGTATTTGATTCAAATACAGAAATTATTGATTCAATTATAGTTTATTTGATTTTAATAAAAATTATCTGGTTCAAGTAAATATTTATTTGATAACAGACAAGTAATCGATTATTTGAATCAAATAAATATTTTTTTTAGTGTAACTACTCTCTAAGATTCTATAGGGAAAATTATCATTAAAGTAATATAAGCTACTTTATGTAAAAAAACAACTATAAAGCTGCTTTGAAAATAAGCATATGGACAGATTTCAGATAATTTGCATTAAATGTTTTTATTCTGCGTTTCTACCATTCTGGATGCAATTTCATTCTAAATTACGACCATCAAAGTGAGTCATTTTGTTAAACCCAGTTAATACATTTTACAGAAACAAGAAGGATCTATTATTTTTTTTCCGCAGAAATATAAAATTATAGAAAAAATATTACTCTCTCTCTCTCTCTTTCTCTTGAATTTCTGTAAATGAATTTTTAACTGGGAAAGGCAAAACTTATGCAATAATTAAATTTATTGCAAATTTAGAGTGTATTCAATTTTTTCATTGATTAATTTGCAAATTATGGTAGAATCAAAAAGCCATTTTAAAGGCGTAAATGTGAAAATAATTTTAAAGAAAATTTTTTCTTGAAAAAAAAATTCATCTCTAAATCTTTTTCTACCAAGAATGTCAAAATTTTGATGCACTCTAAAATTATAATATATTATGTGAAAAACTCTTAGTCTTGCAATACTTTCGAATAAATGAATGAACTTGACTGATTACTTAAAAAGAGACAAAACTTAAAAAGATTGAATGTAAATAATTTTACCATAAGTAGATTATACCTTTATCGACACACGGTCATTCACATAAACATTGACATAAAAGAAAAAAAAATATTCGAAATATTTATAGCGC
Organism: Leptopilina clavipes; assembly: GCA_001855655.1. Lineage (NCBI taxonomy): Eukaryota > Metazoa > Arthropoda > Insecta > Hymenoptera > Figitidae > Leptopilina > Leptopilina clavipes. The sequence continues at coordinate 6,155 of JUFY01034838.1, forward strand.
ATGCGCAAAGTTCTCAAGTGTACAGTATTGCGTTTTTAAAATATAATAACAAACAAAAAAAGAAGTGAAACAATTACACACGGAATAAGTACTTGATGTAAATAGATATAATAAGAAATAAGTAATTATAATTCATACAAGAAGAAATATATGAACAAAATGGATGTTTTATATACTTATGTTTTATCATTTTAATAACGTTGATACGTAAGCAATGTAAATTTTAAAAATGACGCAATGAAATATATGTCTGTAAAAAAAATATTTGAAAGACATGGATTTAAGTTAGCCCAGTGAGTACAGAATTATCATTTTATTCTTTTTCTAACGTTCCTAAATGTCCACCAAAAAAAAAATCTCTATTCTTCATTATTTCAATGAATTATTTCTTTCTTCTATTTCGCCATCAGGAAAATAAAGAGCCATTAAAATTAAGGAATACGAATTAAAAAGAATGCTTGTACTTTGATTTTGTACATGGCATTTCTTCTTGTAGTGTGTATGGATATGTTTGTGTTTCATGAATGTGTGTTAGTGATAAAAAAAAACCGTTGTTAATTTTCTTCCAAGTAGTAGCCTCGCTTTTCAATGGTGGAATATTCAAGCGTGTGTTAAAAAGATGTTATTTGCGATTTTAATAATGAAAAAAGAAAAAAGAATCAAAGATTCCATCAATTACGCACATCCACCTGTCGCCTAAATAATGAGAAGGTAATTGAAACTTGAAACTCGATTTACTTGATGGGAAATTTTGAAAATCAATGTTGCATCAAAAAATGGTTAAATTTATAAAATAATTATTGAGTAGCGTCAACATCTATTCACTGATTAGAAGGTTGACGTGAAAAGTAAATCGAAGTTTCTGTATAATTGCAAGTAGATTAAGAAAAAACGTTTATATTGAACAGATGAAATCTCTCAAAGTGTCTTCCACTTAATTTCCGGACCCGCAATAAATATCTCATCAATCAATTGTAGGAGAAATATAATTATAATATTTAATGGCTTGTTTTAAATTCAAATAGGCACTATCTACAAAATTGTGGATTTCTAGGATTGTTGATGAAGAATTTGAAGCTAAATTTGAAAAATTCATAATGGCGGATCCATCATGACTGACGATTTTTTAAAATCGTCGTTTCAAGCAAATACAATCGATTTTCAAAAAGTCCGCCATTTTGAATTTTTAAAATATGACTTCAAATTCGTAACTCGTGACACCAAAAACCCCTGAGTAAGAACTTTCAAGTAAATACAATCGATTTTCAAAAAATCCGCCATATTGGTTCCGTCATTTTGAATTTTTAAAATTTGACATCAAATTCGTAACCAGCGACCCCAAAAACCCCCGAGTAACAAGTTTCAAGCAAATTCAATCGATTTTTAAAAAGTCCGCCATATTGGTTCCGCCATTTTGGAATTTAACGTCCTTAAGAAAATCTAGCAACGGATTCCAATTCAAAAGGGAAAAAATACGTTAAAATACTCTGGAAAAAATCTGGTTGTGTATAAGCAACCAATTTGATATTAATGAAAAAAAATCATGTTTTACTTATTCTTATTTTTCAAGCCAAACAGTTTATTGTCGTTATTTAAATAAGCGTTCTTTACATATATTTTTTATTTTTAACTTAAATTTATAGTACATCTAAGAAATAAATATATATTGTATATTGAAAAAATGAAATATTGTAACAGATTGTTAAAAGATTGTGAGATATAAACATTGGTTTGAGAAAACTGCGAATCCATTATAGAAAAAAAAATGCACAAATGAGAGGTCTCATCTATTTGTAAATTTAATCTGATATCGGTGAGTGAAAGAGGTGCGAGTTGATAAGACGAGTCAGGCAAATATCTGACTGCGCATAATCATTGTCCAGAGTAACAGTGATAAAATTTTGTACATATTATAAATAGACTACAAAGTTAAATTTAAAAATGATACGATATTCAGTTATAAAAGAATATATACACTGCGTCGTCGGAAATTAACAGTTTTTACAAAACTTGATTTAATTTTAGCTGTTAAAATATGCGATTGAAAAAAAAATTTGTGACGCTCTCTGTAGAAAAATTTCAGGTTATGTTTGTTATATGTTCGAATGTGAAAATATACATAAAGAAGATGAGTGCAAACTAAAACTGTTAAACTTCGTTACATCTAAAATATTCAATAAAAATTATTTTTCATTTTACAAAATTAAAAAGAATCTATTTATCAAAAAGTAAAACGATCACAAACATAACCTAAAACATTTGTATCTTTTTAGTTTAATTTCAAAAAATTGCAAATAACAGGGGCCATTCCTCTCAGGATTTTATCAGATTTAATATTTCCATTAAAAACTGAATTTGCCATCATTTAAAATTGTCGTACTGATAATTTCTGACAGTAGTGTATAATATATATTATATATGTATGCTTTGGCAAGTGCTACAAGGTGGTTGAAATTTCTCAAACTTTCTCAGCTGTCAATATAGTATTCTTTTAATTTATTAAAAGTTATATTTGTCAAAACATATTCAATTTGTAAGTTAGTTAGATTCCAAATTCCTAATATATATTTAAAAATTTTATACCTTTTTTAATTTTATGATTAAGAAAAGAAAAATTTTCACTTAATTATTTATTTGAACGACATGTGTGACATGCTCATCATGCTCTTCACTTGAATATACTAAAAAGTTTTTGCTGATATACTTTTAAACAAGGATCTTGAGTTAAGAAGCAAATGTACAGAGAGTTATTTGTTTAAGTACAAATTAAAATAATTTTTCAAATATGAGACGCTCCACGGTGGAAGGTACCTAACGCGACAGCAAATTATAGGTTATGTTTAGGAACATTTTTTGCTTGAAGATTCATTTTTAATTACCTGAAGTCAAAAACAGTTTTTATTAAATATTTAGTATATAAAATAGTTAATAAAAACTGTTTTTGACTTCAGGTAATTAAACATGAATCTTAAATCAAGCAAAATCTTTCATAAACATAAACCTATGAAAAGCATATTATCAACTATTTGAATAATAAGTTCACTTTTTAATTCAACTAATTCATATATAAATAAAAAAATCCAATTTTTATGAACAAACAAACTCTATTTGCTATTTGAAAAATTCTCTACTGACAATTCAGCTCGTAATTAAGTTAAATAATATTTTGTTTAAAAAATATAAAAAAGCAAATTCTATATTTGTTTATTAACTTTTGAAGAAAATATTGTTAACAAAATTTAACGAATAGAATTAATCTTTAAGAGAATAAAATAAACTCTTGTTTGTAAAAATTAGATAAAAATATTATAATTCCATTTACAAAATTTAAACAAAAAACACAAAATCTGAAATAACTATTATTTGACAATAAATTTTGTCTGAATATAATTTTTTTTTTTGTAAATTGTACAACTGGATCTTTACAAATTTTATGAAATCATTCTTAATTGTAGTTTTTTGATTGTCAAAAACAAATTTTTTTAGTTTTGAGGTTATGTCAATGGGTTGAACCATCTCAATTATATGAAAATGTACTTAGACCACGAAGTATTATAAGGAGCACTCACTCTATAGGCAGTTTCGGAAAATCCTGCCCCTAGTTTTTCCGATTCAATTAATGAATTTTACGTAAATGATACTAACGACCCTAGCGGGAAAGCGAAATATTACAGGTCACGTGATGTAAATATACGCAGATGATGATATAACCTAAAAATTGCAACAATATTTCCATAAATATATGAGATGTTAAAATGTAATTTACATAAAGTATTTTCATTTTTCTACTCATATTTGCAAGTATACACTTTTATTTAATGTTAACACATCACTTCACATCAAATATATATTGTTTACTTCACGAGAGCAGACGTCATTAGACGCAGCCATATTTAAAAACTCTAAAGTACACGGCTTTTCCTTTAGAGGCGTCAGAATCGTTTACGTAAAATTCTCTAATTGATTCTGGAAAACTGGGGCCATCCGCCAAACATAAGTGAGTGCTCCTTATAATACTTCGTGACTTAGACTAACTTTTTTTGACATTGACTGTACACAGCTGTACACTGTACATTGTTTACAATTTATTTTTTAAGGTACCTTAAAAAATAAATGTCAAAATTTTAAATTACTTTGGAAATTTTATTGTAAATTTTAATTATTTATTGCCGTGGAAAATATTGTAAGTAAGTATTATTTTCATAATATATATGTGACGAGCTCCGAAGAAAGGGACCTTAGCAGTAAAAAATTTTAGGTTATGTTTATAATTTTTTGAGTGAAAATACAGAAAGAGGATCAACTATTAACATACTAACCATTGATGTTTAAGTCTTCATTACATCGAAAATATTTAATAAAAATTATTTTTGATTTTACAAAATTAAAAAAGAATCCATTTTTCAAGGTAAAACGATTACAAACATAACCTATAATTTTTTGCTGCTAAGGTATCTTTTTTCGAAGCGCGTCTCATATCATGATTATCAGAATTCGTAAAATTTTTGAAAATAATTTTTAAAATCGAGGCATTTAACTTCTTTTCAAGTTATTAAAATGAAAATGAATTTTTTGTTTCTTATCAGAAAGTTTTGAATCTCGTAGATAACGCAAATATTAAATTAAAAAAAATATATTTATTGATACCTTTAAAATCAATATTTGTGACACTTTCAGTTAAATTAATTTAGTAGAAGTAAATTTAGAAATTTACTTTTACTTTTTACTTGAACCTTTCTCAAAAAAATGTAACGAGGCTTTGAAAAATTTAATTTTTAGCAAACCAGGTTATTATTTTAATTGTTCACTTCTTTTTAGAATAATAAATGGAAAAGAAAATATGGTTTAATATTCGTACTGATTTGTTCTAAGTTCAACAATAATAAAATACCCTTTTTAAACGCTTTTATAAAAATTTTTAATGAATTTTTTTATTGTTCTTGAACATATAATAAACATATGTTATTAAATTTAATTATTGATGATAAAAAAGGACTGTTAATTTACAAATCGACATCAAAATCACTGAAAAGAGAAATTAATTGAGAATTGATCAACCACCGTGAATTTTCAAGGCAGAAAGAAACAAGCAGCATATTGTAAATATTATATAGAAAATATGTGAGAACTTTTTTTTTGTTTTACTTATTAATCATAAAACTCAATGAACAAAATTAAAAGAAAGCAAAAATAAAAAAAAAAAAAACGCGAAGCGAGTTTTATGGTTTTCGAGCTGGTCTCGTTGTCATATGAAGTGTTTACCTGTGCTCGATTTTTTATCTTTGAAAAGTAAATAAAAAATTGTCTTAGTTTCTAAACTGTCTTCAGTAATTTCTGAAAAAAGAAATTTACGTATTTTAAGTAAACACTGTTGTTCAAAATGCAACGCTTACCCTCCTCTCTTCGTGTAATTTTTTGATAATAAATTTTGAAAGTTAAAAATGTATATACTAATCGTTGTTTTTAATTATCAACCTTGTATTTTTATTTATTACATCATCATCATCATCGAGAAAATAATATTGGTATATCATTTCGTTTAAAACTTGTTCCATAGTTTTTAGGATTGCTGATTATGAATCTGATGACGGATTTTAAAAATGTTTTTTTCCCGCAGGCACAAACATGGCGCTTTTAGATAGCAGATGTCAGGGAGTAAAGCCATTTATATTTCTTCGATTTTGTGAAAATGGCGGCCATTTTTTCTCAAGGGTAAATTCTTATAATCGCGGGACCTCAATCGGAATATGTCTGTCTCTCCCTTACTCATATACTATTGCGTTTTCGTTTACATTTCTGATTAACTGATCGTTAGGTCCCCAATGTTAATGTTGTCGCCAATTTTACTCTCAAAATATTAAACGGATTGAGCTGAAATTTTGTAGAGAAAGTCTAAAATATGATAAGAAAGGGCAATAATGTGCAAAAGTTTTTATATTTTCAAAATTAATTATTATAAAACACTCTGAAACTGGTAAAAGAAAAATTGAGGTTAGGAGTGACTGTCACAACTGACAATATCAAAGTGTTTTCTTCATATACAAAATTTCAGGTCAATCCGTATATATTTTAAGAGAAAAATCTTTGACAATATTATTAATATTGAGGACCTAACAGTATACTCTTTTCAGAAAAAAATTATGTTGAGTCAAAATTTTTTGACAATAATGAGTTTTTAAAAAATTTTTGAATAATTTTTTTCAACTTAGACGAAAATTGCAATTTTCTATTCAATTTTTGTAAACAACTTATTTTACTCATTGAAGAAAAGTAATTTTTCTAAAATAAATTAAAAAGATAATTTTATATATAATAGTTTAGGTAAACAACCCACACAGCACAAGATCTTCCCGAAAGCTTCCAGTGGAATCTCCCTAATCTCCCTTTGAAAGTTTAAGGATAGCTTCCTGGAAGTTTAAAATGTCCGTCCATAGGAACTTCCCATCGGAATATTGAGGGAAGTTTCCCTTAAGAGTCCGGCGGAAACTTCCTATGAGGCGGACATTTTTAAAAGTGAAAAATTATTTTTAAATTATTTATCTTACTGAAATTGTTCAGTTATTGTTAAATTTCAAGTTTTTCTTTATTAGTATAGAAGTTTACTGACTCAAATTTAGTGCTAGTTGAATAGTAGAAGCAATATTATTAGAAATATTTATAAATAATCGAGAGTACACGATTATTTTTTTTTATTTTTGTCAATTTCAAATTGAAATTAAAAATAAATATTGATAAAAAATAAGATAAACAAAATATGAGATAATATTTACTAATTTTACAATTGGCTTTTTAATTTTTCTTCATGACTAAGAAATATCAGATAATTTTTTTTTCGTTTACTGAAGCTGCCACCCTGAGTACCCCCATACTTTAGAGAAACGATCAGTTATTAGACTCTGGTGCTGATTTATTGAGTGGGCACTCTACGAAGTCTGTAAACATTGTCAGTTAAAAGATCGTCACTAACAGTTTCGAAGCTTCTGCATCAATTGTGACTTTTCTTCTTGGAATACTGCAAAGTTTTTTTTTTTTAATATTTTACGAACAATTAAAGCATTTGTTGGGAAAAAAAAGGTAAAGATTTTTATATTAATTAAAATTTGGTGAAGTTCTTAAAAATTTTTTCAATTTATATTCGACGCCTAAATATATACATTGAGTTTTATGCGTTCAGTTAACCACGTGGTTATGCAGCTGTCTCTGCTTCTCTTATCGTTTAAGACTTTTTAACGTCGTTTCGTCTATCGGCGTTAAAATTTTTAGTTTCTTTGTATTACATTGCATTACTGAATCGAACCTTATAAATAAAGAAAATACACTTTTTTATTTACACATAATTATTAATATTTTTTTCCAGTATTTGTTATTAATAAATTAATGGAAAATGCTTATACGAGTGATAGACTGAAAAGAAATTATTTGATTCAAATAACCAATTACTTTATTATCAAATAAATATTTACTTGAACCAAATAATTTTTGTATTTAAATCAAATAAATTGTAATTGAGTCAATAATTTTTGTATTTGAATCAAACACCATTTAATTAACTCAAATAAAATTTATTTGATACAAATAAATATTTATTTGATAATAGTCAAGAAATCCATTATTTGAATTAAATACATTTTTTCACTGTATATTAGTTAAATAAATGATTATCGTTTAAAATTAAATTTTTTTAATTGTCCTGAAGAATAATGCATTTAATTATAAATTTTTGAGAATATTTTGTAAATTTAAGAAAAAATTAAATGTTAAAAATGATAAAATGGATTTTTGTATTTTACTTTATATTGAAGAGATTATTGTTTGATGTTAAACGTTCTGATTCTGCTTCTGATATTTGCTATCACTATACTAAAATTAATGAGTCACAATATTAAATTGGACAAAAGATTCGAAAAAGTTCAATTTCTTCGAACAGTCTACATGAATAAATTTTACTAATTTTTATTAATTTTATTTTTTTACACTGTATAATATTCAATTCAACACTAACAATAAGTTGAATGCAATTTAAACAAAATTTTACAAAATGTAACAAAATAAAATTCATTAAAATGTGTAAAATTAATTCGTGTAGAGTTTAAAGTTATTTAGTTTTCAATTAAATTTTGTGTAGTTTTACTGTAACAATTTATTTTATGTAGAAGTAGATAAGTTTTTCTTTCATTGTTTACATGCTATTTAATCTTTCCACATCCGACTCGCGAAAATTTAAACCGATTAAGAGCGGATATTTAAATACCACCCACTTTACACAAAAATTTCAAAAATCATATAATTTAACAAAATGAAGTTAATTAAAATATTCAAAATTTGACGGTGTATACAATTTTACATGTATTTCTTAAGATACAAATTTTATAAATACAATTTTTAAGTATACAATCTAATCATGGGAAACTAAATCCGCGCAAAAATATAATTTTTATGTGGACGAATTTTTATTTATCACAATTCTTATTTAACGTAATATTAATAGTGACCCGAATTTTTTAATATTAATGAAAAAAAACAAATTTCTTTTTTGTATTATTTCTTTGTTCTAGATATTTTGGAGAAATTATATTACCTCTCCTAAAATATAATTGATGTGGTAGAATGATTCGATGGAAAGCAGGATATTTTTTTTCAGTTTTGGTATTTTTCATAATCTTTTATTTCTACCTTGTAATAAATGGTAAGTGATACATCTTTGAACTTCAATAATACATTCAATTTTTATGGTTTAGTCTTCTAAAATTATTACTTATCAGTTTGCTATTTTAAAAAAAAGAAAAAAACTTAAACAAATTGAAAATAGAATTGACCACTTTCGAGTAACATGAAAAATGCTTGTATTAATTTTTTTTCACTTTAGTTCCAAATGTACAGTACTCGCCAAAAAGGTTACAAGATTCAGAATTTAAAAACGAATTAAAAACTCAACCAATACCTACGACTGTAATAATTGCTGACGAGCCTTCAGTAAGATTTTTATATAAATATATAAATACTACATATATATGTACAATATACATTAAGAAAATTTGTTTATTTTCAGACGTGCAAAATGATACATATTGCAATGGTTTGTGCTGGATACAATTCCACCTTTAATTTAGTGACAACAGTTAAGTCAATTGTATTTTATCGTACTGTTCCACTGCATTTTCATTTTCTACTAGACGAAATTGCTAAAAGAACACTAAAAGTACTTTTCGAAACATGGGATATACCAAATGGTTAGTGCGTATTATACGAAATTAACATTCTAAACTAATCTAATCTAATAAGCGAGACCGATCTGGAGTTCCCATATAGACCTCTTCTCCAAGTAGAATCCCCCTCTTCCAGTCAGTTCTGGAAGGTATCTTGTTTATCTATCTTTCTTGCCACCAGAGAGTCCCACATCCGACTTGCGAAAATTTAAACCGTTTAGCTGCGTAATCGCGGATTACAGTGTCGTAGATTAAATATTAAATTTTAATATATTTGTCGGGTGTCTCTGCCTCATAAAATGGTTATAAAATTTTAAACACATCTTTCTTTATGCAAAACAAGTATTTTCTAATACATTTTTTATGCTAATTTTTGCAGTAAACTTTACATACTACGAAATTGAAAGCTGGGTTCATCGAGTTTCCTGGATTCCTAATAAACACTATTCTGGTGTATATGGACTTTTAAAATTGGTATTACCAGAAATTATACATGAATCAAAAATTATTGTTCTTGACACTGACATAACTGTTCTAAACGATGTTAGTCTTTTGTGGCAAAGATTTAATTATTTTAACGCAAATCAATTGTTGGGCTTAGTTGAAAATCAGAGCAATTGGTACAGGAAATCAGTTTATTATCAACATCAGCCCTGGCCTGCTTTAAATTATGGTTACAACAGTGGTGTAATGCTAATGCACTTGCAACGTCTCCGAGAAAAGAATTTTACATATTTGTGGGAAACAGTTGCAAAAAAAGTATTGATAAAAATTTTTGAGACAAGCCTTGCCGATCAGGACATCATTAACTCCGTAATAAAGGAATTTCCAAACATTGTATACACAATAGACTGTACTTGGAATATTCAATTGAGTGATCACACTCTTAGCGAAGTCTGCTATTTGAGTAACAAAAAATTAAATGTACAATATAATAATTATAATATAATTAATATAATATAATTAAATAATAATATAATAACTAAATTTTATAATAATAACTTATGATAACATTAATAAATTACTCACAACATCCATTTACACAATAAAATTAAATAAGAAATAGTTCAAATAAGACATAAATCGTTAATATGTACAAATAAAGAATTTTAATTTTTCTGTTATACAGATAATTCATTGGAATTCTCCAAAAAAGCAAAAAGTTGGAAATAAGCACATTGAAGAATTCAGAAAATTACATCAAGTGTTTCTTGAATTGGATGGAAATTTACTTCGCAGAAAACTTTTAAACTGTAAACAGGACCAGCCTGTGATAAACGTAAGTTTAATGAAACTTATATTTTTCCTTTCACCAAAATCCTTTTGCTATATAAGAAAACGTTTTCCCAAAAATTGAGTGTTCAACGGTTTCTGAAATTTCTTCGTTATATATTTTCACCCAAAAGAATATGTAACTTGTCATTTATTTTAAAATTCTTAAATGAATGAATATCAATAAATATGCGAATACGGGAAGTTATACAGGTGATCTATGATTGTCATTTTTTATTAAAACGAAGGAAAGCTTCAATCCGAGAAAGAGTCTTGACTTTAAGTTACAGCAACATTTTTTCGTTTTCCAATAAGTTTTTGTCATAGCACAGACACTTTTTACAAAATCTACAAACTTACCTAAAGTCCTTGTCTACTAAATTACCAAAATCTAAAAGATTGTTTGAATCCATGCAGAAATGCGTTTGCAAAACGAGAATATTATTATTATTATTATTAAAATTAGGTTGTGACCACATATTGCAGCCACTAACGCTTGGGTAATCTCTTTACGTTCCCGCAATCCCTTCCATAACGAAAGGACTTCAACAAGGCTTCTAGTAGCGATAACGGCCTCTCCGAGAAAGAAGTAGCCCGTAATGCGTTCACGCTCCCTTACAAGTGCGGGACAATGACAAAGAACATGCATCGAGGTTTCATTCCCTCTTCGCACTTACGACATTTGGGATCCTCTACGATCCCCAATTTATGCCTATGATAGCGCAAATCTCCATGACCAGTTAGTAGTCCTGTTATGATTTTTGCGGAATTCCGCTGATCTCTTGAGATTCAAATTGATTCCCATGAGTGTTTTAGCTTGGTTACAGCCCCTAGTCGCCTGCCATTCCTTCTGGTGCTCTGTTGTCAGCCACTGTTTAAATTCCAGGGCCAAACATTTGTCAGAAACACCAATTGGAGGCTCAGGCTCAATAAATGTTTCTCTAGCTCCTTTTTTAGCTTGTTCGTCCGCCATCTCATTACCCCTGAATCCACTGTGACCAGGGATCCAGAGAAGAGTGACGCGGTTATTTCCAGCTAGTCTATTCAGTGCCTCTTGTCAATCTCCAGCCAGCTGTGATGTTGTAACATAACGTTTTAAGGCAAAAATAGCTACCTTACTATCCCAATAAATACAAATATTTCTATCATGACAAGTTTCTAGGGCCTCTGTAGCACCATAGAGTATCGCCATGATTTCGGATTGTAATACGGAAACAGTGGGTCCCAACCTATACGAATGGCCCACTTGAGAATTTCCGTGATAGACTCCTACACCGACTCCACTCTCCCTTTTCGATCCGTCTGTGTACCAGACATCACTACTTTCTGGGATGGTCGTCAGTCCATCGTCCCAGTCCTCTCTGGTAGATATACTGATTTTATACTTTTTGTCAAAGAGGTATATAGGAACAGTTCTGTCCCTTATCATATTGAGAACCAAGGGACTTTCCAGTAATAGACTTTCCAATCGAGTTCTCGATGTTTTTAATTCGACCCTATTCCACCTCATCCAGTGTATCCTGACCTCGGATCCTGCCTGGTAAGCCAGAAAGTGTCTCTCTGAGTTCTGTGTTATAATTGGTCTAATCCGTTTTCCTGGGATTACGAATCTACTTGGCCTCGGAACGGACCGAATACTCCAACTCAAAGACTATCTGTGAATGATCAGAAAGCGAAGGTTTATTAGAAACTCTCCATCTTCTTATCTTATTTACAATACTCTTAGAGCAGAGAGTGATATCAACTACTTCCTGTCTAATTGCATTGCTAAAAGTCGGGGTTGAGCCCGTATTGAGGATATCCAGTTCTGTTCCGACTAGATATTCTATTAGCTCCTTTCCTCTCTGGTTGTCCTTTGAGCTTCCCCACACCGTATGTTGTGAGTTTGTATCGCAGCCAAGCAAAAGAGGGAGCCCTCTCTCTATACAGTACTCCGCCAACCTGCAAACTTCAATTGGCGGATTATTCTTACTGTCATATGCAAAATATGCTAAACCAATGACCGTCTTACCAATAC
>JUFY01034840.1:316-108874 GCA_001855655.1 Leptopilina clavipes
GAAACATTGAGTAGAAGGGGAAATTTTTTGAATTTGCGCATGCGCAGTACGTTAAATAACTCAGGTTAGGATAGGTGCGTAATAGAAATTGAAACTTTGAAACATTTCATGAAACTTTAATTTAAGGAAAGTTTCATGAAACTTTACAACCCTACTTTTATGTCATTGTTTATCAATTAAGGTTAACGATTGTTAACAAATTCGTTTGTTTTAATATTCTTTTTTGTGCTAATGATCAATTCTGAATGTATTTATCAATATCTATGTAAAAATTGATTATTAATGCATTTGTCATTTATTACAATTGATCGTTATTAAAAGATTTCGTCTTTATTTGTATATAATTCATTTCAGTTGAAAATTAGATTTACATAAATCAGTTGAGAATATAGAATTTACGCTTTTATTGTTAAATAAATCAAAATGAAGCCTGAGAAAATTATCGTTGACTGTGATGCTGGGATTGATGACGCTTTATCTCTAATTTTACTAATAGAGGCTCATAAATTAAATGAAATTGAATTAATGGGCATTACTTGTGTGAATGGAAATACTTCGGTGGATAATGTCGTTTCAAATGTGTTTCGAACTTTAGAAGTTTGCAACGGATGTGAAGTGAGTAAATTATTGTAAAATTTAATCCAGTAAGTTCCTTTTTATTTATGTAATTAAATTAATCAAATAAGTGGAATTTAGAATTATATTTTGTTTGTAAATGTTAAATTTAAGTGTTTAAACATTTTTTAGATTCCGGTCTATAGAGGAGCTTATTCATCTCTTCTTAATACCGATAATGCAAAAATTGCAGCACAAACGCAATATCACGGAGCGGATGGTTTTGGAAATGTTTTTCAAAACAAGCCGGACACAAGTAAATTAAAGTCAGAACACGCCGTGTGTGCTCTACAGAGAATAGTTTCCGAATTTTCTGGTAATTCACGTATACAATTAATTTGGAATACTTCCCCCCTTTAAAAAGAGTTAACAATTGTCTTATTTTTCAGGAGAGATTTCTATTATAGCACTTGGACCTTTAACGAATATAGCATTAGCAATTAAAATGTATCCTGAGTTTGCAAATCAAGTGAAAAAATTTTATGTTATGGGTGGAAATTACACTGGTTGGTTTTTCTTTGTCCATATTTAATTCATCATCATGAATATTTTCGATTTTATTAAACGAAAAACTGTATTTTCAGCTTTGGGTAATACAACTCCACAGGCGGAATTTAATTTTTTCGCAGATCCAGAAAGTGCTCATATTGTTCTTTGCAGCACTAATAAAATTTGTCTTTTTCCCTGGGAAACGTGTTTAAAATCTCAAGTTACAAATGTACGTTCATATTTTGTGGATAATTTGGAATTTTTTTAAAAATTTCCACAATTAATTGTTTTGTTTGTTTAAAGGAATGGCGAAAGGAAGTGTTTGGTCGAATAGACACACCAGTTGTACATTTAATGAATGCGATAGAAGATAAATTATTATCATCGACATCGGAAAAAACATTACCATTCTACATACCGTGTGACGTTTTTCTAACGGCTGTGGTACTAAATCCAAAAATGGCCACTAGTTTAGTTCCATATCACGTGGATATTGAATTAAACGGAAACAAAACAAGGGGACAAGTCGTTATTGATCATTTCATGAATAATAAATCGAATGCCCATATTATTCAAGACTTTGATTCCGAAATTTTCAAAGATTTCTTACTGTTTGCCGCGAATCCTTTGAAATATAAAAATCGAATTTTCCACAACTGCACTTAAAAATTTCAGAAGAGAAAATATTTTAAATATTCTACAATATTAGAATTTTTATCATTTGCTTCCAAGGAAAGAATAATTCAAAATGTAATTAGTAATTACTCGAAATGTTATTCTTATGATTTTTAATAATGAAATTTTTACACTTATAGATTCTAGATTTATTTTAATTTCTGCGCTAAATATATCAGGAGATTTGTATAGAATTAATTAAGTAACTTTAAAGTAGAATTATTTTATTCTTTTTTTTGTGGAATAGATAAACAAATTCAGTAAGTGATAAATAACAAAATAAATTTTATGGACGATTAGACATATCAGTAATTATTGAATACTACAGAAAATAAAAATCAATCAAACCAAATATAATGAGGTAAAATATAACTTCAAAGTAATGTATTTATTATCATTATATCACTTTTATAATCCGTTATTTTTCTAAGTAAAATGCGGCTTTCTATTCGAAACTAAACTTAAAAGCTACAAAAATGTAGCTATCGTACTAAAACTTGAATAAAAATAGTTTTAACCATATTTCTATATTCCGAAAAATTAGAATACAAGAAATTCTAGTTTTCCGAGATTTTTCTCTTTCATTTTTGGAAAAAATTAGCTAATTAGATGAATAACATTAAAACTTAATTACTCTTGACCTGCTTCTTGAATCTGTTTTCGGAATTTCCGATTGGATTCTAACAAACTCTTCAACTCAGCGTGAATGTCATCATTTTTCCTTTCCAGAGAATCCAAAACAGAATTCAGTTGATCCAATTTGTTGTTCAATGCTTGGTATTCTGTGTAAACAAATATATTTTTATAAATAAACAAATAAAAGATGATAATGATTAAAGTGACGGAACATTAAAATATAACGTCAAGAATTCAAGAAAAACAAACTATACTGCAAATAACAAACAAAAATATTATAAATCTACTTAATTCTTTAATTATATATTTAATAATAAATACAGTAGAAAATATAAATACGCCACCAATCGTCCAAACTTTTGAGATTGGAAGATTCGATTAGAAAATAGAAAAACAGGAATGAAACAAATACTTTACCTTCTGGATTTAAAGAATCATCTTCGTTTTCAACCTCCATTTCGTTATTCTTATTATCTTTATTATTTTCTTGGGGTTGAACAGAAAAATGAACCATGTTTTCATTAGCCATTAATCAGCTGATCTGTCACATGTCAGACGTCAGTGTTTGTTTGTTTAAACAACTAAAACCAATGGCAAGCGTTTAATATAAGAAAATTACCAATCAAATTTCACCGTTACGGAAAGTTTGAACAGACCTTAAGTAAAAAAAAACTGCATGCATACGTATGTATCAGATTTAAATGTATATCAGTATATGACGTCACGAAAACTAACCTCAAAATTGTTTTTTTGAAGGATGAATTGAAATTGTAAATAAAAGTGTTTTATCTAACTTTAAAAAATGCATTTCTTTGTAATTACATAATTATTATTAATTCTAATTTAAATTTTAAATTGAAATTGTTTGTTTTTATGTTTATAGAAATTAGAATAGAGTCGAAGAACTTTTAGTATATAATTCTCCACATGAAATCGTTCAACAGAGTGACAAATAAAAGAAATCGAGATGAATGGAATCTCAGGACAATTTCGCAAAACAACATGGGATCCATTTTTAATAATATGCCAAATAATTGCCGTGCAAACAGTAATGTACTTTTTTCTCGGCATATGGATTTGGTTGACTGCAACATTCATGGGCTCAACACGATCACTAGATTATGCATTTCAATATAAAGAAATTCATGTCCGTGATTTTGGCGGACATCTAGTGATAACGATTTTTATAATAAACGCCCTAATTGGTGCCCTTGCACTTTGGCGAATTGTACAGAGAACAAAACAATGCATGGATTTTGCCTGTACAGCTCATTTAATTCATCTCATTTGTTGTTGGCTCTATAATGGAACATTTCCAACAACTTTCAGCTGGTGGTGTTTAAATATCGTCTGTGTTATTATAATGTGCGTGTGTGGTGAGTTTCTTTGCATGAGAACTGAACTTCAAGCGATTCCCCTTAGTATGAACAGTCAAAGAACAGCCTTATAAAACAAAATTTGTCCCTTTAGTTAATTTATTTAAATTTTCGTCAAAAAAAATTGTCCAACTGTGAAAAGAATAGACCAAATCTTTATTTTTACTTATAAAAAAAATAATAGATGCAATGATTTCTACTTGTAAAGAAAATTGAATATTAAAAATTTGTTAATACCTAAGATTAGGAATATTAAAAGTCTGTAAGAAAATACGAGGAAATGTTCTTTTTAGATATATTAATAAAATTTCGTAAAAATAAAATTATCAGAATTGGGAATTTATTATTTAAAAGGAATAAAAATTCTCCGTGAAAATTAAATAACAATTAATAATTATGGACTAAACTTCTAGTGAATATCGCTTTCTTACGACATTTCACAATTTTCTAGAATTAAGCGTCTTTCGTTTGTTTTTGCGATTGTAAATATTCTTCCCGCACTCTTTTGTGTCGATCTTCGACTCTTTTTGTCAGTGAATCACCTTCTTCGGACTCTTTTCTTCCTTGCCAATAGGCGCCCCCGCAAAGAACAAGACCAAAAACCATTAGAATATTTGCTATTCGAATACGACTTTTATTGTGAATATGATCGAGTACTCCCTCCCTAAAAAAGAAAATTTTAATTATTTTTCTATTGTATTTAATAATAAATTAATGACAAAAAGAAGAAGTCTTACTGAATGCGAGATGGCACATCATTGACGGATTTATATTTTTTGAACCACACAAGTAACCATTTGTCAATTAGTCTAAGATGAATCATCTTCCTTGCTGGTTCTAATCAAAAATAAAAAGAATAAAACAACAACGAAATAGATAAAAAATAATACATTTTAACAAAAGAAATTACATACCATTTATACTTTTACCAGAACCAGGCATAGGAACTTGTTTTTTCTTCAGTTTTTCTACATTTTTCATCTCATTATTCGAACTTTCATTGGATTTATTTTCAAAAAATTTCCCACTTTGATGAATATTTCGAAAAATGTTGAAAATGAATTTGTTTTGTAATTCATTTCCAGACATATTATCTACAAAATTAAAAAAAAAATAATGACAACAAATTATTTAAATAGTAAATATAAAAGAGTTAAATTTTCTCTCAAATCACAATAAGACTTGAATTTATTTATTATGCAATCATTTTATATTTTCCTGAATTTTATAAGTAGGAGAAAATTATTTCAATCTATTGTGCAATATTATTTACGTCCTTGAAACTTGACTGAGATTTGAGGAGAATATAAATATAAAATACGTGATATATTGTTATTTTATGATAACTATCAAAATTTTATCTAACGATACTAAATAATTGAAATTGTCCTTGACCGAACTTTTCATATATATATTAATCATTATACTCCAAAAATATATATTTCGATATTTGTAAAGTCACACATTTTTCTTACCTGTAATTAAAATTAACTGACACTACTATAATAATTTAATGATTTAAACAGATTCCTTGATTGATTCTTTCAAACAATGATAAATATTGTTGAAACAATCACAGTTGACAGCTGACTACGGTGAACTTGTAGTTACCAGAAGAAAAATTCCCGTTCGTAAAATTCTCCGGTAAATTTGGTAATTTTACCGCAAAATTTACTTTTGAATGAAAAAAATTATAAATTATTTTACAAATATTCTTTAATACTTCTTTTTTGTAAATTCCGTTTTCAGTATTTGTTATATATTTAAAATTGAATTTAAATATAAAAAAATGTCCTTTTATAATTAACTGTGGCGCGAAATTCGAATTTATCTTTCATTTGTCCCGTATGTTTTCCAAACACAGTAAACAATTAATAATTCTGTTTTCAACTTGAAACGCCTAATTTATTTAGTTAAGAGTATACATTTTCATCGAATAGATAATATTTAAATAATATATTATACACATAAACTACCATTTATAAATTGATCAATGATGATGATCCTCTTTGTAAAATCGGAGTCCACAATAACCACAACTGTGATTTCCAGGTTTGTCCTAAAGATAAATAATTTATTTAATAAAAATTGTTTCACTCTTGTCGTGATAATTTTTAAAAATATTCAAAACTTAATTGTGCTGCCGGATCAAAGAAGGGCACATAACCAATGTAATTCAAATGGGTTATGTGCCCTTTTTTGATGCGGCAGCTCAATTCTACAATTACTAAGAGCAAATGAACATTTAAATATTAAGAGAAATTTCTAAGCAATTATGAACAAATTAATCAAGAATGGAAAAATGAATTAAATTGTGGTTTGTTACCAAGTTTATGTAAACTTTCGGATGACCTAAGGGACCACCACCTCCATCACAGGCGACAATACGATCTTCTGTAGCCATTGGTGGAACATTCTCGATTAATTTTATTGCCCAATTTTGATTAACTTCTTTTTTTTCCAATCCAATGAATCTCACCATTCGATAATCGTCAGCATCGAATTTCTAAAAAAAAAAAAAAATTAAAGGCTCCAAAATTACTTAAAAATTCATTTACTTTTTCACATTTTAACTTTATTAAATGATTGCTATTCATTTTTATAAATTTCTGTAACTCTGTAAGTTATTGTTACAAGATTGATCTCTTAATATGCTTTAGAAATATAATAAATAAATAAGAACGAAAGATAAAAATCATACAATATGTACAATTGGACATGAAAATATTAATATTACTATTAGTTTGGAAACATCAAAAGCAAAATTATCAGCAATTTAATAATGCTCCATCTAATATAAAATTAATAATAAACAAATTTCCATTAATTTTTGCTGTAGAATAAAATCAAGAGAACTGACGTAACAAAAATAAATTTTGAGGTTATATTTTGTTAAATGCACTTTTTAATGAATTTTCGTACCTGTCCGGTGTGAATTTCTACATCCTCCGGTTTATTAGATGAGTATTCACGGGTTATTATTGACAAAGGTGATTTATTGATTACTAATTGCATTTTATTTACATCTTTTGCCAAACAAATGGCTCTCTTCGTCGCCATTTTTTATTTACAATATCTCATCACACCTGATTGGCTACTCTTCTGAACAAGTATACCAATACTGTAAAATAAACAATATTTAAAAAATTACTTTTTCATAAAATTCAAATCTCACTTTAATATTATTTATAAATCCTGTTTACAAAATGTATAAATAATTATTTGAAAGCTGATTTAAAAATCGTAAACAATTTAAAAGTTTTTAATAAACTGGTAAAAAATGATTTACTATGTTTTTTGATTAAAATTAGTAAAATGTTACAAAACTACTCAAAGGTATCATAAAAGTATTGTGGTTTATTTAAATTTACCAAATTAATTAAATTTTAAATTCAATCTAAATTGGTGTAAATATTTCTCTTGCATTGAGAAAAAATGGTTCAATTTCTTCTATCAAAATTTAATATTTCCATACTTTTAATAATCTAATTTAAATACTGAAAACCCAAATAATTAAATTTAACTAACAAAAATAAAAATTTGTCTTTGGTTTCATTTGAATTTGATCCAAAAAGACGAATTTTTGTAAACTAATTTTTTGTTTTTCAAAGAAAATAGAGTAATTAAAAAAAATGCGTATACCAAATTTATAATTTTTCCATCCATTTGTAACAGAATATTCAATTAATTTCTCCTCGAAATTATTGCCATTTCATTGAGTGTATTTGTCATCCTTTTTGCGCCCATCAGTTGAAAACAAATCTTGTCAGCAAATAAATTCATGGTCACCAAAGTTTTCCAGCATCTCGAGTTCGCAACTTCTTAGAATAGGCAAATAATCCACGCGAATGACTCTCAAAAGAAATAAAAATCCTATACGTATATGAAAATAGCTGAAAAATCTCTCTGAAAAAGAAAATCATTCGAGTCAATAATAAAGGCAACAGGTCGGAGGAGTTTTGTTTTCGGGCAAAGCCGAATTTTCGGGTCAAGCCTATATAGGGTCGTTGTTTTTTTTTTTTTTTTTATCGACCGGATACTAACATCAGTCTGGAAATTGCTCTTGGATCTCGTGGGTCACTGTCAAGGGCTTGCGCGTACAACGTAGAGCAAACGCGCAGGAGTTCACGCAGCTCTCCGATTAAAATATATAGATAGTAAGTCTGACGACTACTCCTAGTGCAGGACATGTTGAATTTTTGAGATAGCGATAATCGTTCGCCAACTTCGTTCAATTTTTCCCCTCATTCATGGAACATTATTCCACGTAACATAATTGTTGTGACATTCAAAAGCAAACTTCATCTCCAAAATTCCTCCCTGTGGCTTCCAGTTGCCCTCTAAAAAATCCAAATACCTGAAAAAATGAAATTCTCATATTAGCGGATTAAAAAAAGGAGGAAGAAGGGTGGTAAGTAATCCATGTGGCATGCTTTTTGAATCTATTCCGCATTAAAAAAATTCTCTGCAAAATTTCCCCATATTTCTCTATTTTGAAAAATTTTATTTCTTCGTCCATTATTTATTAAAAAGTTGTTTTGTATTTTATTTATTTAAAAGACGGAACAATAATGGAGGCTGAGAAATAGGGTGGTGTTATAGTTTTCTAAGAACGCTTGCGCGCATTTGTCTTGATTAATTCTTTCCTTCCTTCTTGTTTTTTTTTCTCTTCTTCACTCTATATCAGTCACGCTTTTGCCTTCGAATCTAGGGTGGATTTTTCATATCAATTTAATGTGCTCAAGGATCTTTCGAGCTTTCATAGAAAATTTACATTTTTTTCCTCCTCCCCTTCTTTTTCATCTCTCCGCCTTTATAGAATTGAAAAAGCGATTTTTATATTGCACTTTGAAGAATTTATTGCGAATGACGGGAATTTTTATTAAAACTTCATACATTCTCGTCGCAGCCAAGGTTTGTTATTTAATTAAATTCCACAAATGACTGTCACTCCTGGGATTAAAACTTATCTGAAATATGGAGAAATTAATTGGAAAATTTCCATTCTTGTGTAAAAGGGAAAGAAAAATGTGTGGATATTTTTTTTTATTTAATATTAGAAATTATAAATGCTTTAATTTATATTTATAGTGATTGTGATTGTTTTACCTTTGATAATTATTAAAAATAAATTGAATACTAGAGGGTATTTATTATTTATAGTGGAAATTAAAACTCATCTCTATATTTTCATTTCAAATCATTTCAGAAACAAGAAAAAAATTTCAAGACATGAAAATAAAATTTAAAGATTAAAATCAAAATCATTTGATTAAAATATAATTAATTTGAAGAATAAAAATTGCCGTTTAGGAGAAAAAATATATTTTTTTTGAAAATTTCAGAGGGTTAGGAAATGGATACTCACGGTGCAGGAGTTGTTGCCATCCTGGGAACAATTGGAGCAGCCACAGGAGCAATTTCAGCGGTGCTTGTTTATACAATCTGTGCTCGTCGTCGTCGCCTTCCTTTATTAAATCCAAGTGGTCCTCTCAACTGGTAATTTCAATTTTCTTCCACCTTTCGAAATACTTTTTCTGTAAATATTAAAATAACTTCATAATTCGATCGCAAGCAAAATTTCCTACATTACTAATTAATTTAATTATACTTCTAATAAGAATAATAAATAAAATAAAGATTACCCTTAATTTTGAAGGTTTGAAAAGGATCTTCTGAACAGAGCAGAGGAGGAGGAGAAGACAAAGGAAACCTCTTTCGATCTTGGCTCTGGTAGAAAGCTTCCAAGACAAAGTAGCAGTCGAAATGATGAAACATGGCAATTAAGTGACATTGAAAATGCCAGAGAATCGCCCAGAGAAGGTAAAAATTTTCCCAATAATTCCATTTATCGGCAAAAAGTCAATAAATAATAAGCGAATGACTTTTTTCCGAAGCAAAACGTCATTTATCATCGGAGTGTAGTTGCGATGACGCAATTGGAACGACAGTGAGTCCAATTGCACCCCCTTTGCCGGGAGGAGCAGTTGTTGCCTCAGATGAACGAATGGTGATTGTAAAGACACTACCAAGATCATCCGACAGTTCATCAAATTCAAGATTAAACAGTGCCGACAGTGATGAAATTTCCTGTCCAAGATCCGCCAATGAGACAAGAGGGGAAATAGAATTGTGTCTTGTTTACGACGCTATTTCTGGAATCCTCAATGTCAAATTAGTTGAGGTAAATTTTCAATTTCCTGTTTAAGAAATAATATTTTAATAAAAATTTCAATTTTCGAGTGTAATTTAAAAAAAATCAACTTACAGGCACGTGATCTCCGAGCTCGTGATCTAAGCGAAACGGCGGATCCTTATGCGAAAATTCGATTGCTCCCTGATAAAAATAATGTCTGGCAGACGAGAATTCATAGGCGAACTTTAAATCCAGGTGAGCGAAAAAATTACATTGCATACAATTTCTATTTAATAATAAATAATTTTTTTTCCAGTCTTTGACGAAGATTTTGTCTTTGAAGTACCGCCTCACTGTTCACTGGCCGAGAGAACATTGGAGATTTTGTTCTATGATTTCGATGCATTTTCCCGTCATCGTGGAATTGGATACATGAAACTTCCGCTGACAAATTTAGAATTAAATTTGACACCAAAAACAGTGACGAAGTCTGTTCTTCGTTATGGCGCAGAAGGTTTTCGTGCACCGCCTCTTGGCGAATTAATGGTCTCATTGTCCTATCAACCATCATGTGAAAAACTCACAGTCATTGTTATCAAGGCAAGAAATTTACCCCTTCCTGATGACACAGGCGTGAATTTTGAACCCTACGTTCAGGTATGTAAAGAATAGAGAAATTCTTTTCCAAATTCTCCTTCTTGTTAATCTGCAAAAATAAAATTCAGGTGACAGTGATTCGAGACGACAAGAGCGTGAAGAAGAAAAAGACCGGCATTCGTAGAGAAGGTTCGAGTCCTGCATGGAGTGAAATTCTCAATTTTGACATAAGCAGCGAAGCATTGTCCACGTCGCGATTACAATTCTCCGTATTGCGTGCAGCTGGTCAACTTCTTGCCAAATGTGAAGTTTCCGAGAAGTGTCATCGGGAATTATTCCGTCGCCTTTTAGCCGGAACGGGAGCCTCAGCCCAATGGATATCACTCACGGAACCTGAAAATTCTGGCGAAATTGTCGAATAAATAAGAAGAAAAAAAAGAGAAAACCATCAGGGTCAAAATCAGTACAACTCTTTTTGCAAAAAAAAATTATTTTTCGATCGTTCAAAAAAAAAAAAAAAAAAATGATTGATTTGACGGTCCTAGATGATCGTGATCTGATTTTCCCAATCTTGTCCATCGAGCTTATTCTAAATCGGAACCTGAAAGCCTCAAGAGTCACGCTTGTGATATATTTTTTTATTCAAAGTTATTTTCCTATATACTAAAAACTTGAAACATTATAAAAAATTGATTTTCTATGAGACGGATAAAGTATAAAAAACTGTTGACAATTTAGAGATCTTTAGTGTATAAATGATAAATAAAGAAACAAATAATTATTGTACAGAAAATAAATTGAGAATAGGTCTATAGACTTGCGAGGTTTTTAGATTTTCTGATTAGAAACGGTTGCGTGGACCAGGGCTTAATTTGTCCACTAGATAAGCGAAAAAGTACAGCTTTCGAATGTACAAAAAAAATGCAACATTATCTCCTTACAAAGACTATTTTTCTACTCCAATCAGAAATTAATTTTTTTTCTTCTGAACTTTTGAACGCAATCTACTTCCAGCCATTGATTATAATATACAATTTTAAAGAATTTATACTTTTATAATATAATTTTATCAATTGTTTATTAATGTTCTAACGGTTAGAAAATTATTATATTAAATAATTTGTCAAAATATTTATCAAAGCACGCACAAATGCAATGATTTACAGCTCTGAAAAAATGCAATTTTTGTCAATTATTTTCCCCGATGAGAGCTGTACGTTTTCACTTGACAGGATTTTAGCGAATGCATTTTATCTACATATATATTTAAAAAAAAGGGAAAGTGTAAAATTTTATGATGCGCATGCACTATCATTTTTGTAAGGCTTTGATCCTTGCGGCACAGATAATGAAGAAAAACTATTTTTTTGAACTGTTTCATTTGACTATTTAAATGTATCTTTTAGCGTATAATAGACAAGTACAAAAAAAAGAAATGGTATGAAAAAGTGTCTAATAAAAAATTCTAATAACTTCCAATTTGTTTGATTATAAAAAAATTAAACTCCTCTTACCTCTAAGAAATCGCGAGAAAATTCTAAATTAATCAAGGAGACTCTCAGAATTTTGAAAGAGATTTGTAATTTTGGTTTAGAGGTCAGTTTTTTATTAAAATATCATTGCACAATACAGTACAGTCGAAAATTTATGGACCCCGTTTGGTGACGATGCATCGACTTTTTAGTCAAAGAGACCTGAAACAAGGAGAAATTTCCATTAATTTACAGATATAAATTTTAAAACTCAGGAAAGAAATGTACAAGAAATAAAATTCTCATTCAATAATTGTCTTCAATTAAAATTGATTTCAGTAGCTAATACATGCTAAAATAATCATAGAATTTTTTTCCCCGAGGTTTTTGTAAGAAAAGTTTTTAAATGTAGAGGAAAAAATTTTGTTACTCGTACCAAAGCCCATGTCATCGTCGGATTCTTCTTCTGGTTCTTCATTCTTCTTCTTCTCCTCCTTGGCAGGAGCTGCATCACCGCCTGCAGGAGCAGCAGCAGCGGCCGCTGTTTAAAAATAAATCCAAGTTATTAATTTTTATCTCTTTTTTGCAAAATTAATCATTCCGGAGAATAGAAAACAGTTTTTAGAAAATTATCTGTTGCTCAAAAAAGCCGAGGACTCAAACTAATTATCGATTAAACCCATAAGGCTAAAATGATCAATATTGATATTTCCTCTCTCGCTGTCCGATCTAGTCATTTGAGAAACCAGTACCGGAGGATGATTGGAGGAAACTTGTGTATAAATTAAGGAGTAAAATACGTTTATTTTGAACGTACCACCACCGGCGGCGGGTGCTGCACCAACGCCGGAGCCGATCTTTGTGATCAGGTCCTTGACGTTGACTCCTTCCAGAGCTTTGGCGAAGAGTCCTGGCCAATAGGGTTCAATGTCGACACTAGCAGCCTTCAAGATGGTTTGTATCTTCTCACCCTATAAAAGAAAACAACAAAAATTAATTTGTAATTCTAATTGTCAATCTATGAAAAAAATAATATAATTTCCACAAAAAGTAAGGTTACATTAATAACTCAAAAACAGACAATTTTCCTTTTTATTTTCCCAAATGCAGAGAAAAATTAATTATAAATCTACAAACGTGGTGCCTATTACCAAAACACAACCACGTGGAGAGATGGATTAATTTTTCGAGTTTAACAACAAACTTTTAAACAAGAACAAAGAATGAATTTTCTAATAAAAATATATTACTACCAAATTAATTCTGTGAAATATTAATTTAATTAATGAAAGAGTTGCGTGCATGTACATTTAAGGTTAGGTTAAATATTTTATCACTTACCGTTACGGCGACGTCATCGTCAGCCAATATTAAGGCAGAATAAACACATGCAAGTTCCGCTTTTGTCGACATTGTTTTTTTGATTAAATTTTATTGCGAATAAACGTGTAGTCGCCAAAAATTGGCCTTAGCTCGACAGAGAACCGACACGTTCAAAATGCAATTGCAAAAGGAAAGATGGCCGTGCCGCCAAGGCCAAGGACCAGGAGGACCGGAAATCATAACCGGAAATGACAATCAGCGCCCTTATTATTGATTACTTATCGACAGAGTACCTACTTTCTTCTGAAAAACAAAATATTTTTTGTTGTTTTTCATCAATTAATACTATTATAATAATCATTCCTTAAAACTGACTATTTAATTAGTAATTTCCAAATAATTATTTATAATAATTTATCAATAATTATTGCAAGAAACTGAAATTGGTGTTTAATTTGAACTTCCCGCTAAATGTAAATTTAAAATTAAAATTCGTCTGCTTTGGATAATAATACAAATTCTCCAAAGAAATGCAGTTTGACTGTGAATTTCTGAAAAAAGTTAATTCTATTTATCTGATTGAAGATTAAAGAAGGAGTTAATTAATCGTTGGAGATAGATGAAGAAAGAGAGAATTCGTTTTTATCGTAAGAGCGTGTTGTTTCTTGCAAATTGTCGTTAAATTATCAGTGGCGTGGCGAAAAAAAACCATTATCACTTCGGGTCTCGTATTTGATAAGTTCGTGTCAATATTGCTATCGCAGCAACGAGAAGGCTGCGACTTGCAACTTATATCTTTCAACCTGTTTTTCTCGTTAGCTCACATTAGATAGGAATTTAATGGTGATTAGCCAATAATTATAATATTCTAGTAGTAGTTTTTGCCGGTGTGAATTCGTTAGCAAACAAATAAAAATGGCTGTAGCAACTAGAGCATTTTCAAAATTTGCAGGTAAGTTCAAGTACCGACAATGTATAGTTCACGATTCACATTATATATTATAGAAATGAATGCCTCACAATTGGTTACAAAGGTCATTACCTTCCCTTCCTTCCTCTTTCAATAAACAAAAATAAAATAAATAAAATCTTACGCCTGGAATGTATTTTATCGCCCTCAATTTGTCATTAATAATCAGGTCATTTGTCATTGTTCTTTCAAATTAACATTTTATTATGTAAGTAAGGGCATTTATTGCACCTTATCCCTGTTGTTGTTTAATCACTTTCAATTGAAATCCACTCATTGATTATATTGTTTGAAACAATTGTTTTAATAAAAAATTTATCACCTCAATTCAAGTGAATTCTAACCTTACAAAAAAATTCATCGATTTTTCTGTCTGATTCTTGAGGGATTAATGTAAAAAAAACGTTAAATAAAAACTATAAATATTTAGATTACTATTTTATTTATCAAGTGAGGAAATTTGCAACACTTGTTTTGATTTTTACAATTATGTGTTGTTCATGACCTCGTTCCTTGATGATCAATCAAAGACCTTGATCTCGAATTCTGGGCTGAATTAGAATTGGCTAAAAATAAAATTTTCCCTTCTCAGAGGCGTTGTTCGTTTTGTCTATTAATGATTTATTTATTTTTTTATGTAACTCAGTGTGATAGGATATTTGAAAAATTCTTTTAAAAAAGAATAGTAGCCTTGTGTCTGTGTTTCATTTCCTGTTTTATAGTTAAATTTAGACTCCTACGGCAGAATATTATGCAGTAGATTTTGCATATATGTTTTTATTTTCAAGTGTTAACGATTTTTATTAATTGATTATTGCAGTTGGAAGTCGCAGTAGCCTCTTACGCACTCAAGTAAGATTTAATTACACAGACACAAGAAAAAATCTGGTAATAGATTCAAATACAAAAGTCATTTGCCAAGGTTTTACTGGGAAACAAGGAACATTTCACTGTCAACAAGCTATTGATTATGGCACAAAAATTGTCGGCGGTGTTAATCCAAAAAAACCGGGCACTCAACATCTTGGAAAGCCGGTATTCAAATCTGTCAAGGAGGTCAGTTTTTGTCAATAATATTTTTTGTCTCAATTGGAAATTGAATTTTTGCAAATTGAATTAGAATTTAATGAATTTTATTTACGATTTTTTGGTAAAAAAAAAATTGGATCAGTTTGTTGCACTTGTGGAAAAAAATGAAGAATGAGAGAGGCAAATTGTACACCATAATCATGTTGACCTTTATACACTTGTTTGATAGATACATGAACAAATATGCATGAACTATTATCGCGTTTTTGCATTTTTTCATTTCCAGTTGATACACATTTTTACGTTCGTAATTATACTTTTTAGCTCTCTCAAGATAATTTTCTGGTCAAAGCTTATGTTTAACTCGTTATTTTTAAAAAATCGATCTCTTATAAACATTTATCGGTTTGGTAATTATCAGAACTGTATTTAATATTAAATTTTTATTAATAATTTTTATTTTTATTTATATATTAAAATTGAAAAAATTAGATTTTCAGATTTTTTTATTCATTGGAAATCTTTTCTGGTTTTAAGTTGGAATTTTTTCTCTTTACTAGAGAATGTCAATCATGAAATAACATTAGTATTATCTTGATTAGTTTTAGAAAGTTAATTATGTTTTAGTTTTAAGTAGTTCTAAATAATCTTTTAATTGTTTTTAATAATCTATTTTTTCCTTTCGAAAAACTGATGTTTCTAAATATTTTCTTCCTTGATGAATATTTAATTTGATGAATAAATAAATTTATAAATCAGATTCAAAAATAATAAGCAAAAAGATAAATTGTCAAATTAATAAACTAAGTGTAGTCTCGTTCAATATTTTGAATTCGAATTTATAGAAAATATATTCTTTTTACAGGCGAAAGAACAAACGGGCGCTACAGCTACGGTAATTTATGTTCCGCCACCTGGTGCAGCTGCGGCAATAATGGAGGCATTAGAAGCTGAAATGCCCTTGGTTGTTTGCATCACTGAAGGTATTCCACAACATGATATGGTTAAAGTTAAAAGACGACTCCTCGAACAAAATAAATCGCGTCTAATTGGTCCCAATTGTCCAGGAATCATTGCTCCCGAGCAGGTTTGTATTTTTCGTTTCAATTTATTTTTACATTAATCGCAAAATTAATCGTTCTGAATTTAAATATTACAGTGTAAAATAGGAATTATGCCAGGGCACATTCACCAAAAAGGAAAAATTGGAATTGTCTCTAGGTCAGGAACGCTGACTTACGAAGCCGTGAACCAAACAACTCTCGTAAGTTTCCCTAGAAGGAAAATAAGAAATATTCAATTAAAAACTATTCTCTTGATTGCAAAATCTGTAAATCTGTCTAAAAATTACAGACCGGCTTGGGACAAACGCTGTGCGTTGGAATTGGTGGCGATCCTTTTAACGGCACAGATTTTATCGACTGTCTAGAAGTTTTCCTAAATGATCCTGCCTGCAATGGAATTATTATGATAGGCGAAATTGGAGGTAGCGCCGAGGAAAAAGCAGCGGAATATCTCATTGAAAAGAATTCGGTTAGTTAATAATCCTCGAGATTACCGATAATTTTAGAAATGATTTATTTTGGGAAAAAATTTTTATCAACAGGGTCCAAAGGCCAAACCAGTTGTGTCATTTATCGCTGGAATTACTGCGCCTCCTGGACGTCGAATGGGTCATGCAGGTGCCATTATTTCTGGAGGTAAAGGTGGAGCTCAAGACAAAATTGACGCACTTGAAAAGGTACGTGTTTTCTTTCAAAATAAAAAAGCAAAATATGTTTCAAATTCATCTTTTTTTCTGAAAACCCGCTATTTTTAATAATTCAACAGGCAGGCGTAATTATAACGAAAAGTCCAGCACAAATGGGAAACACATTATTGAAAGAAATGACCCGACTTGGTCTTCACGGCAAATGAATGATCTAAAGTTCTACTGCTAATTTAAGTAGTTCGTCTCCATGTCCGTGTATCTTCATGAATTAAAAAAACAAATAAATTAAAGCTTAATTTCATCTGCTAAAGAACGAGTCGTCATAAAGAAAAAAAAGGGACTAATTGAGAGCTAAACGAAAGTTAACTGTTACTGTACATGATATATTTATATATACATATTCTATACACCTGTGAAAAAAGACCTCTGAGATTATCTGATTCTGTGAAATCAACAAAGCCAGAAATGAAAGTTCTTCTCCATTTTTTTTTCTAATAATTCAGTTTTAATGACTGTACAGTATTTACTAAGCAGAATTATAATATTGCTAACGAACGTTATTTAGTTCGCGAATTAAATTGTGAGGTCCACGCAATTTTCTCCTAATGTGAAAAAAAATCTTTGTATAAATTATAGATAAATGTTTCTGGACATTGACGTGAGTACCTCTTACGATCCGTCAGATTTTTAACTATCCAAGAATGCGTATGACGCTTACATTTTATTGTAAATTATGTTGAATATCGAAATATATCTATTAAAGTATTAAAAATCGGATTTTTCTGAATTTGTTTCTATATTCTTATTTTGTTTAATTTAAATTTGATTATTCAACTGAATCCCATGAATTTGTCAATTTCGACAGCAATTTCTTTGCTTTTTGTATAAACAAATGGTTTTAGTTCTGATAAATTTGATGTTTGAAGAGTTTTTAATAAAGTGCTACAGGTGCAATAGTATAAATGACCATCTTTATATAGCTGTTCAGCTAATTCCACTTGATGATTATCCATGAGTAATTCATTTGTTACGACAATTAATGGTTTCTTTGCCTCGAGAACCTCCAAACAACTTCCGGCTCCTGCGTGACTAATTATTAAGTCGGCTGATGAAATATATTTTTCAAGAGACGGACTCAAATGAAAAGATTCGATATTATTAAATCCATATCGAGCAGTGCAATCAGGATCCAAACAAGTCTTACCGATTTGTAATACTAAATGATTATATCCCATTTTATTTAATACCTAGAATTGTTTTTTTTGACAAATATAATAGAGAATTTCTCCATAATGCTTTTTAAATTTTTTTTTAAATCAGTAAAAATTATATATAGTTCAACTAAATTATTTATAATAATTACATTTCAAAAATCAAATTGGATATTATTCTTTTATTAAAATGTAATATTTACCTTCAAAACTTCATTGCTAGTAACAGTTGTTATTAAATTATCAAATTTTGTTGTTCCCACAGTAACAAAAATTGTTTTTCGAGACATTTTGAGGTTAGGATGATAACTTTTTTTGTTAACAATTTTATTTATTTGTTAAAAAGAAAATTCATTGGATAATTATTGTAGGAATAATATTAGAATAAATTATTTTAAATAAATATTAAAAATCCGCAAATTATTCTATTGTTAATAACAGCGATAAACAGCAAATGCTAATGTTTTTTTCTATTACAAAAAAAAACTTAACAACAATAATAGATACCAACAAAACGGAGCAAAACTTTGAAATGTTTTTTACATTCATCGTCATCTGGTGGCAAAGTTACAAACTTTGTTTGAATTTAAATAATATTTCAATTAAATTAATTTAATATTGTTATAATAATAAAATGAAAAAATCATTGTGAGCTATTTCGGAATTTGATAAAGTTACATTTTCCAAAGAATTAATAAATAATGGAATTAATTAAATTAAATCTAATTAATCAAAGCCACCGCCAGATGGCGATGCATGTATATTTCCGGATATTGATTTACAATTTACAATGTTGGCAGCATTGACAGGCGAGCCGTTTCCGCTGGCAATAGTTTCTGCTTTTTTTTCTGTGTGCGTGGTTTTTTGTCTTAAAAAGTTTAATAACATATTTCGGACATTATTCAGTGCATTTGTTATGTTGTTAAATAATAATCGATTGTTTATAAAATAAGGAATCAAGAATAAGCATATATTGTGAAAGCATATTGTAATCATTTCGGTTTGCCGAATTCGCCAATTTGCCCTGTACATTAACAATGGCCGACACAGAAGGCAAAAGATTAACTGAGCTTCGTGTAATAGACCTTAAAAATGAATTGGAACGACGAGGCCTTGATAAAACTGGAAATAAAGCCGCTCTTTTAGATCGACTTTCAAAGGTATATTTAATTTCTTTCTTTTACTATAAAAATAATCCAATGTTTGATTTGTCACATTTATGATGGGGAATAGTGACTTGACGCCATTTTAACCTTATTGATCCTAATTTTATAATAGCATCTTTAATTTACCGTCGATAGTGCAAATTTTATAAGGTCATATTTCTCCCATTCAATCGGAATATTCTTAATTCGCACAATTTTCGGACAGTAAATTAAAAACATCTTGGTGAAAAAAAATGGTGACAAGGTTAATATTATCAGTAATAATTTATTTTGTACATTATCTTTTTAGTAAAAGAACGATTCTCTTTTATCACAGGCTATTCTAGATTGATTTTCTTCTACGTTTACGAATTTAGCAAAATTATTGTTTTTGTATTCTTTGCGGCTTCCGTTCATAATTTCCAATTTTAATAGTTGACATTTCGATAATTCATAATAATTGCTTGGTTACTAGAGCATTACATCATTGTTTATTCAGATAACTTCAACTAATTTACTTATTTATGGAAACTAGTTTTGTGCCAGAGAATTTGACGATTAAATTTAATACAAAGTCCTGCCAATTTGAAATGAAGTTACAAATTTTTCCTCTAAAATGTTAATTATAGGTTAAAATTTGTTTTTATGAACAAGGATATTTTCTTATTATTATTTATTTGATGTAATTTAAGTTTTACAAATAATGAAATTAACAATGAGAAAATTGAAGTAAATTAATATTTGTCAATATTATTTAACAGATGATATTAAATTTGAATTTTTTTTAGGTTATTGCTGAAGAAGGTCACAATCCTGAGGAGTATTTGATTGTTCCAAATGCTGTATTAAATAGATCCGGAAGAAAAAATAGTGGTAATTATTCACATTTTATCCAGAAATTTGTCATTAGTAATTATAATTTCTCTTTCAATTTTATTGATTCATGTTGCTTTTTCTCTTAAGGAACGGGTGCACAAAGTCAAGAGGAACAAATGGACACATCGGACATTAAAGTTGAAGTTTCCGAAAGTTCAGAAGGCGTTGAAGAAACTTCTCAGGAACATACTGATGAGGACATGAAAACTGTAGTTAATGTAATTATACTTCATCAATCATTTTTCCAGATAATAAAATGAATTTACTTTTAAATGTCTGTGAAATTGTGAATCTTTTCTGTGATTTTAGACATCAGTCAAAGATGAAATAAAAGAGGAAGAGATGAATCAGTCAAATGTATCTCAAAATAACATAAAAAGTGAAACCGAGGATGTGCCAATAAAAGAAGAGGTGGATAAAAAACCGAAAATAGTGATAAAGGAAGAAACGAAAGTTTCGAACAACAAAGAATTGACACAGAATACAGAATCAACTACGACCGCTGAAACAAATGGCATTGACAACGAGGACTCGATTAATCTGACTATTGGAGAAGATGAGGAAAATCTCCTTGCCGAGGAGGTAAAAATTAATTTTTAATTATAAACTTTCACTTTTCTATTTACTATTTTCTAAATATACTATAATATAGTTTCTTTTGTTAATTGTATAAATTATTATTGGGTTTATTTTTCAGACTGAAACGCCAGATAGGCTGAAGGGTAAGTCTCTCACTTGATAATTTTAATCACACGTGTTGATAATTTAGTATAAGCGTAGAGTTAGATTTCTATGTGTATATAAGGGGGAAAAAAACAAATAGCAACGCCTTCACAATTCTGTGAAACTGCCTCGAGGTAAATGTAGGAGTGAATGATAAAAGGAGTCATTTTTCATCATCGAAAATTCAATCCAACCTGGGAGAGGAGTCTGTGCCACATCTGGAGAACCGGGGGGTTAGAGAGGCCATGACACAAATGAGGAATCCACAACTGGGAAATTCGTTCCAGTCATCCTGATCTTCTCCAAAGTAATCGACATCCCAGCGTCATTCTTTCCTTTACCAGGACTTCAATCAAAGGGGAAAAATTGCTTTTTCAGTTCAGGAAAACATTAACAAAAAAAGAAAACATTATATAAGCACTAGTCTTTAAGTTTAGTTATCCTTTAGATTTTCATATGCAAATTACATTAATTCTACCTGCCGCCTAGAGCATCGTTGGATCTACTCACACAGCGAATTTTTCGAAGATGCAAGTTTTTCCCGGAAAACTCTAAACAACGCATCACCTTTTTTTATTATCTCCAGTCTCATCAATCAAGAGAGCAAAATTTTCTTCATCATTTCAGAAAAAAAAAATTCGACGTACCATTTTTAGGAAACATGAGAAAAAATTCATCGTGTGATCGTAAAACAACGAACAAAAAAACAAACCGTACCGATTTTCCCTTTGTTGTTTCTCTTCTTGTCAACAGATCGTCGTTTAGTTAAATAATTTCCGAGAAGAATTAGCGATAAACGAGCCATTATGATAGAAAAAAAAAACTCGTTCTGCACTTAAGAGTGACAGATACAGTTTTTTTATAGGGAGAGACAAACAAAACAAATTAATTTTTGGCTCCAGTGTGATGATGACCTCTATTTGCAACCTTGATTGTCCCTGCAGATGGTGGAGTAGGAGAGAGGAAGAGAACCCAAGATAACAAGAAGGGAGACTCTAAAGGGAGCGGTAGACCGGATGGCAGCGCCAGCAACAAGGACGGGACCACGGGAGCAAGCGCCGGGACCAAGAGCAAGGACGCCGGCGAAGGAGGCAAGAGGTTGGTCTCACATTGCTAAAAAAAAAATCAATCGGTTCTCAGTGGTTTAAAAGGTGACGATGTGTCGCAAAAAAAACCGACAAATATTTAATATTTCCAATGGATTCTCTCCGTCATCCGGATACAATGACGATTTGGACCTCTCACGGATTCCAAAGATCGCTTTGTTTTATCAAAGTCTCTCTCACACACAAACACACATGCAAGATTTCACTTTATCCCCTACTTTTTTTGCTCAAAGATATATTAAAAAAAAAAAAAAAAAGAAACTGGAGTAACTTCTATCTTCAGTATTTTTTTAAGGCATAATTTTTAACTCTGAAAGGTATGTTAAGAACTACTTAATTGGCTAGCAGTCTTTAAATATATTTTTTTTATTATTAGATAGAAATAATCCACTTATTATTATTATTTTCTCTTAAAGAACTTTCACCCCTGACATTTCAAACTGAAAAAAAAAATTGAATTTGCAAGTGGTCTAAAAAAAGTCAATTCCAATCAATTTAATTGTATTTCAGAAAATTATTTTTACATTATGAAATTTTAATTAGAATGAATTTAAAATTCATTTGTTTCCCTGCAAAAAAATTTTTTAGT
Source organism: Leptopilina clavipes (assembly GCA_001855655.1). NCBI lineage: Eukaryota > Metazoa > Arthropoda > Insecta > Hymenoptera > Figitidae > Leptopilina > Leptopilina clavipes. Next base: position 22,996 of record JUFY01034840.1, read on the forward strand.
TTGAAGTCAGATCAATGGGTAAAAACTTTATGAGATTAAAAAAAATAAAAAGACACTGTGATAGAAAAATTTTTTTTTTATTTTTTAATGACCCTTTAACATTTTTAATTGGAAACAGAAATAAAAATTATCTCTATTGTTATTATTCTTTTTTACTTTTCTACTGTTTTCAATTAAGAGTGTTAAGCAGTCATTAAAAAATAAGCATGTCAATAATTACTAACAACAGTGTCATGAAATAAAATATTTAATGTAAATATAATTTACAATAATTTTCCTTTATGGTAAAAAAGTGTAAATTATATTTCACACAAGTTTAATGTAAAATTATTCACTTTATTTATGAATTTATACAAAAAAATACCTCTGAATATTAAGGAATTAATATTTTTTAAATTATTTTTTAATATTTTAGAGTATTTTATAAAAATATTTTGAATATGAAAATATTTCTACATTATGTTTTAATGAAAAAGGTAAACAGGAATAAAACAAAATATAGATAGAATAATTAGAATATTGTTAAATTAAACAATTTTATAAATAGTGCAACCAAATAATTTAGATCAGTTACATTATTAAAATAAAATTAACAATATTATATTGTTTTAAATAAACAGAAACAAAAACCGGTAAAAGTACATTTAAAAAAGGGATTTTCGTTAATTGATTATTAAAATCTGAAGAGAGAGAGGACAAATTTATATATATATCCGGTTAGTGTAACGTAATGAAGCATCGATGATTCTGTGTGACAGAGTCGCGATCGGTGAAAAATCCTATCAACTGGACTGTGATTCGAAAAATAAAATGAAACAAGAATTCTACCTAAACGAGTGCCAACTGTTTCTCCAAGTGTCGAAGAAAATTGTGTGATATTCAACTTACGCTGATAAAAAATATGTTTCGTTAAGTGACCAGAGACTTTTATTTCTAAGGAATATTCGTGATAATTGCTTGTATCAAAATAAATTTCAATATATATAATTAAAGAGAAAAAAAAGCCGGAGAAAAATCATTAAAAAAAATTGAAAGAAAACACGTGTTCCGACCAAAATTAACATTTACAAAATTTGATTAATCAAATTCAGAAAAGAAATTGCTAGCCAAATTTTATGGGCTTAACATAATTACAGAGATAATTATTAAGTCTCAATTAGCGTTTATAAATTTTATTTTCATCAGACATTTTGTAAAATGAAAAAGAAATTTTATTTCTTTACGACTGATAAATTGTCTATTTTCAGCGGAGATTCCATCGGTAAAGGACAAAAGCGAGATGACAAAGGTAATAAATTTTTTTTTAATTAATCTTAAAAATCTTCGATTTTTATATAATTAAAAATTTAATTTGTATTTGAACTTTTCTTTTTTCGTGTTGAATTTCAGATAAGAAATCATCGCAAAATTCATCGAATGCAAGCAGTCGAAATCTATGGGTATCAGGATTGTCATCGACAACGCGTGCGACAGATTTGAAGCAAATATTTTCCAAATATGGAAAAGTAATTGGCGCAAAAGTTGTGACAAATGCAAGAACACCGGGAGCACGTTGTTATGGTTACGTGACAATGTCAACCAGTGAGGATGCATCAAAATGTATCAGTCATTTGCACAGAACTGAACTTCATGGACGTTTTATATCGGTGGAAAAGGTACGTAAATTCTAAAGAAAAGAAATAAAATCTCTTCGAAGTGAATTAAAAAAAAATTATGCGGTTTTTTTTTAAATCACTACGACTCTTTTTCATTTTTATTAATTAGGCAAAGGGTGATTCTCAACAGAGTCATATGCGAAAGAGAGATTCGAATAGCGGTAAATCAGAGAAACCAAAGGACGAGAAAGACAAGTCGTTCAAAGACAATCATTTGGAAACAATTGACAAGAAGGATAAAGAGGAGAAGAAAAAGGAGTCCGAGGAGAAGGAAATTGGTAAAATATTTTTATTTTTTATTAAAAAAGTGAGTAGAGAAAATATTTTTCTTTTAAAACATTGAATAATGAAGAGTTTGTTTCTTAGGTGTTAAAAAAGTTGACGCAAAAACGGAAATTGACTCGGAAGAAAAGAAGATTGAGAAGGACGCTGAAAAGAAGGATGAGAAGGAAAAGGAATCAGACGCACGTTCGACAAAATCAACGAGCAAGAAACCGGAGAGCGAGAGAGGAAGGCGTGATGAAAAGCGAGTTCGTTCCTTTGACAGACACAAATCTCGCAGTCGCTCTCGTAGCAGAGAACAACACCGTCGGCGCGATGATGTGCTCACCTTTGCAAAAATTCGAGTTAGTTTCACTCTTCAATTTACTTCTTCAATTTTTACTTAATTTTAATGAATTTTTTTTTGTGAAGGACGAACGCGACAGGCAGAGATTGCGCGAGAGGGAACGACTTCTTCGCGAGGAGGAGCGTCGTCGTCGTGAGGAGGAGCATCGTCGTCGTGAGGATATGGAACGACAGCGTGAAGTTGAACGCCGACAGAGAGACGAGGCAGTGCGTCTCGAGAGAGAACGGGAAAAACTGCGACGCGAACGGGAACGAATTGAACAGGAAAAAGCGGAATTATTGCGATTGGAACGCGAACGTCAGAAGTTGGAGCGAGAGAAATTGGAACGCGAGAGATTGGAATTGAAGAGACAACAAATGCGCTTGGAGGAGAGTAGACGCGTTCCGCCACCGCCCACAATTAAAAGAACGTCAAGTGATCGGCGCGACATGTACGCGGAACCCGAGAGAAAAAGAATGACCACCGAACTTGGACGTAGACACAGTCCCGAGAGAGTGCCCGAGAGACGATCCGATATTATGGATCGCGTTTCTGACAGACGCATGGAAACTTCACCAGCCACCAGATACGATACGAACAGGTTTGTTAATAATTTACCTTCTTTTCTCGATTTTCCCCTTTCTCCTTTAGTAGATTATATAATAGAATTTATATTTTTACTCTTAATGCATACAAAAAAACTAACGAGAAATCGAATTTTGAAACAGATCAACTCAAGATATTGGATTAAAGAAGGATTACAAAAGAAGCAGTGAATTTTCGTCCCGTAGCAGTCGACCAGAAACTTTTACCGATGTGTCTCGAAGCAGGGAGGTAATTGTTCGTCGGGAACCTTTACCAACTCAGACCTCGACCATAGACCCTCGACAAGTTAAAGACAGGTAGATAATTAAGAAAAAATTTTAATTATCCAAAACAGTAATTTTCAAGTCTTGTGATTGTTTTTGAGATTTGAATTTTGTGCTAAAGGTTCAAAATTACCATTAGTAATTTATTTGATTTAAAAATTTATTTTACGAATAGAAATTAATATTTTGGGGTATTTTTAAGAAACTAGTGATATAAAGAGGGAAAAAAATTTTAAACGATAGTAAAATAGTAAAATTGTGCTTTTTTCGAAAAGATACGAGCGACCGAGCGCTGCGCCTTACAGTCGTGATCGGGATGTTCGACGATCAGATCCAGAATCACACCGAAGTTCACGAGACTCTCACGGTGGCCGTTATAATGAAAGTTCCAAACCTCCAGGATCAAATGCACCACGTGAGTTTTAAATTTTCTTTTATTAATAATCACTTAAATGTTTTAATTTTTTTAATCCAAATGAAACTTGAAATTCTGAAAATTCACTTTAAATCCTACAATTTTTCGAATTAGAAAAAAATTAAAATTCAGTTATGAGTTATTAATTTGGTGTAAATTTTTATATAAATAAATGATAAAATTATTGTTTTGCCTTTAAACTTAAGTTTTAATTGTAAAGTGAGAAATTTATTTATTATTTATTATTTAGGCGACAGTCGCTACGTGGATAATAGTCGTCCGGGCGGATGGCACTCAGGACCACCTTCTGCGAAATCTTTTAATTCTGTCCCAAGTGGCGGTACACGCGATCCACGCAATGAAACTTCCGGTTGGAGCAGTCGATCCTCCGACAACGTCAACAGGTAATGCTTTTTCATTACTATGATGACAACTTTCTTTCGTGTATAGAAAATAAAAAGAAAATTCAGTTCTTTCAAATATAAAATAATTTTACGACTCTTTGAAAAATATAATTATTCAATTTTTTACGATTCTTTCCAAATGTTGAATATTTGGTTAGAATTTTTTGGTTTACGTATATGGAATTTTATTCTCTTCTCGTTACTGTTTTACAATCCTTTCTAATTATTAATTTGCTATTTGTATTTATTTAAATAATAAAAGTTTTAATTTCCAGAATGTTAAAATGAATATTTAAAAAAAAACAGTGGTGAGAATTATTTTTCTACACTATTGAATTTAGAAATGATTAAAATAATCAAATAAGTGAGGAATAAAAAATAATACTGTAAAGTAAGTAATTATGATAAAATAAAGCAGAAAATAATTAAGAAATTTACGATTAATAAGTTATTTTGTTTTTTTTAATTTGAATTAAATGCAAAGATATTAATTTCGAAGTAAAATTTTATTTTCTTGATTTAAATGTGGAAAATAATAAATAAGGTGTGTGAAAAATTTATTTTTCCAAAAATGAACACCAGGGAGGATTAATTGAATGAAAATTAATTTCTATAAACAGATGGGGTAATTCAAATAGTGTGGGAAATGCACTGAGGCATCCTGGTCCACCAATGTATCAAGGAGGGCCGATGCAATCATTGGGAATGTCCGCACCAGGAGCTCCAGCATCCTATGACCGATTCGATCCTTACAAAGGATCAATGCCTATGCGAAAATATTAAAATTAAGAGAGAAAAAAATCGAGAGAGAGAGAGAGAGAGAGAGAGAGAGAGAGAGAGAGAGAGAGAGAGAGAGAGAGAGAGAGAGAGAGAGAGAGAGAGAGAGAGAGAGTGAAATTATATTTGAGCCTGAAGTCAGAATTTCACAGTGAAATTCGCTACAAATGCCAGTCACTAATTTCATATACATATTATATATATATGTAATTATACATAAAATTTATAACATATGTCAGCATATACATATGTTCGGAAAAGTTTAAGTCACTCGATTAAAAAACAAATAACACAGTGAATCTAGTAATCATCGACTACATTAATAAGTTTGATGTCAAAGATTTCAAGCAAGAAACATCATACACATTATACCAAATTATTTTCAGTTATTGCAATTTTTTGTTTATAAAAATTGCGACTGGAATATAATCGTAATAGTATTTGCGAGAAAGACTAGAAGAAGTGAAGAGAGAGAGAGAGAGAGAGAGAGATAGATAAAATGTGTGAAAGAAATATTGATTGAGCAGCGACTGTTATTTACACAATTAACACAATTTCGATAAAATTCATAGACACTTTGTTCCTAAAGAAAAATCGTACATTTGAATACGATAGAGTTTCTCTAGAAATAATTTACAATTGATGATATTATTCTCTTTTCTACTACTGCTTTTAAAAATTTTGGGGAAACTTTATAATCTAGAGATTTACATTAAAACTTGAATTGTTCAATTTATACAAGATTTTAAGATCCTGATGATAATTCCATAGATTTTGTACCATATGAAAGCGAGTGTTCTCGTTAAAATTGTTGCAGTTAAGATTTCGTTTATTTTTTTTTCGAGAAAATTGTCGTTTGTATGATTTATTTTCCGAGGTGTTACAATTTTTAATAATTGCACGGAAATATCATGGTACGAGTTGCATTTTCTTTCCTTTTGTGATTGGGGTGAAAAAATAGAGAATATTGTATTATAGTCTAAGGCCCTCCAAGCTTAATATCATTTTTTGCATTATTATTAGGTTGTGTATACAACGCGATGTAAAGAGTATCTTAAATAAATTTAGGACAACTGCAATCGTTGTTTTTTCAATATTAGTCTTCCTGTGGCTTTTCTGTATTGATTTTAATTCAGACTTTTTGCACTTTTATTTTGATTTTAGTATTTTTTTCCCGTTTGATTCTTGTCTTTTGCTTTAATTTTAATTTTGTCTTCGAGTTTTTTTTCTGCATTGATTTCTTTTCAACCTTTGGCTTCTCGGTTTCTAAATTTTTTATTTGTTCTAATTTCTTTTTTGGATTAGGTCCGGTTTTGTGATTTTTAGTCATGATTTCCATTTTTCAATCTGGATTTTGCGCTTCTTACAATTTCTTCTTCATCTGTTTATGATTTCGTTTTTATTCTGCTTTTCTGATCTCTTTTGGACTGGTTTTATTCTCTCCAAAATTTATTTTTCTGTTTCAAGCACGCAATGATTTAGATTTTCCGCCTCAAATTTTTTCTTCTGATTTCAATTTTACCTGAGATTCTCTTCGCTTACTGTTTTTTTTCGCTTTCGTTTTCCCGTCTCGATTTCGAGGCAAACGAAGGCGTGAAATTATAATTTATTTTTTTGGAAGCGATTGAATGAAAAAAAAATGACAGTGACGAATTATCAGATGAAAGACAGATGAAGATGATGAAGAAGAAAAAGAAGTGGTAGGGAACACTTTCCCTTGGGAGGATGGCGCCTCTTTGGAGGAAAGAAAGAGAGAGAGTGTGTGTAACAGTCAGAATAAGTGTGTCGAGGTCTTTTCACGGACAGTTCTTTGGTAGTCGGAACTGTTCGTCGCGACTTGATGCGCGACACTTCCGTCTCCCCTGGTGAATTCTTTTTCTCCTCTCCTCAAATGAAAATGTATCATTTCTAAATCTTTTAATTCACGATTCGCGTTTTTTCCACGGTCTCTCAGTTTTTTTTTTTTTTTTTTTTAAGAAAAAGAAAATTGAAAAAAGTGCCGTGTTTTATCGTATGTTAAGTGTCTTTTTAATGGAATGCCAGAAAAGAGGATCTGATGTTTATTTTCCTCAGAATGTCAATGTCCGCTCTGGGTAAGCGCAAGTGATTTCATGATGTTGTACTCAATTTTTTTTTATTGACACAAACTTTTGCAAATTGAGAGAAACTTCAATGTCGCACGGCCATTACAATTATTTCAACTTGCCTACTTTTTGCTACATACTTTCTTCACGAATATAATCATCATTCATTAGCGTTTTATTTAATGACAAAGAACAAATTAAAATTTTTTCTTTTGTATCAATATAAATTCAAATTAATATTGATGAATTTTACTGAACAGTTATTATTTTCAACACGCATTTTATCGTCTCTTTTATATTTCTTATTTTTTGTCCCAAGTTTCTAAAAAAGATTGTTCACTTTTGGGAAGAAAAATCTGAGAATATTCTGTAAAATTTCAACAGCTTTTGAATATTTCTTTTATCAATTAATTAAAATTAATTAATTTTCGAACAAGTGCATTATATTTACTGGTAAATTGTAATATTAACGTTCGTTAAAATTCATTTTTGTTATTTTTAGAAAAATTTTCCTGTGTTGAAAAATTACTGAAGTTAAAATTACTGATTTATCCAATTACGAGGTTCGTTAATTTTGCTCGCTGACAATTTTATTATTTTCTTTTTCACTCGATTGCTTTCTATTTTTACTGTTCCATTTTTTAAAATCAGTCTTTTTTTATGATGGTTTCATTTTATTATCATTCCATTTGAATTGTCACTTATCAGGTATATTGATTATTTTTTATACTTTTACTGCTCGCTTAGTATCTCTCAAATAATAAGTTTCGCTTTCGACTTGAGGGAATCTTCTTTTGTAAATTTAACAATCAATTCTGAATTCTGAAAAAATTTAATGTCTGTTATCGAATCAAAACAGTTTGGTGAAATTGTTTGGCCTCAAAAAAACAGAAAATCGTTGTTGGCACTCGGGAAACTGGAATCTCTCTTTTTTTTCTGTATTAAAACCATATCTAGATACATATTTAACGCGTGTATGCTCTTCGTTATATACAACGTATCTAGGTTACAGTACATTCACATCGTGTGTATAACAAAGAATAAATAATCCCTCACTCCAAAAAATTTAATTTTTTTAGGACTCGATTATGCGATTGTCAAGAAAGAGACACTTTTTAAAATTATAAAATATTTTGAATTTGTTAATCATTCGGAATAGTGGATTTTATCTTCGAAAATTAAAAAAAAAATCATCAGTTAATGAATTTTTCCTAGTGGGATAAATTGAAAAATAATGATTGAAATCTAATCGAAAGTTATTCGAATTATTCTCGTTGATGTGAAAGTGAAAATTCCTATGACTCAGCATTGATTATTATTAAACTGCAATTTTAAACAGATCATTTCAAATGATGATTATATATATATATATATATATATATATATATATATGAGAAATTTAAAATTGAAATTGAACAACATTATCTAATAATGAATAAGTTTCTAAGATGCGCGACGCTTGAAGAAATAGAAAAACTTGTATCTATTGAAAACGAAGCTGATAATCTGTAACTGAAAGTGAAAGAACTTTTGGTTTTATTGAATTGTTTGTAATAGGTGCTTATACACTAATTTTACTGCTATTTAACAAACAACAACAAAAAAATGTAAAATTTACAAAAGTTTAGCACACACTTTCACCAACCTTGTTGCAGTGCCTTTTTTTTTACTTTTTCTCAGAATAAAAGTACACACATATTGACAACTAATTTGATCTCCGCGAGACCGGTTATTTTTATTCTTTGATGATGAATATTCCTCTTTTTGTAAAACGTCATTCAGATCCGGTTTATTTGAGATCGGGACAATTTCTTGTGAAAGGTTTTTAGTATTTGAATATATAATCTTCGGAAATTATAATTTTCTATAATATATTTATATATATATTTAATAATATACGATTAAATACAAATTTCGTTGACAGAAAATAATTTGTCAGTAATGTCTTTTTGTAATTGTAAAAAATTTAAGTTATGAAAGTGACGGTAAATAAATTATCACGGCGAAAATATTTAGCTAATAATGTTATAAATTGATGGGGGGGGGGGATATGGGAATTTCCCTAACAGTACAAGGCAATTGCTCGTACAATTGTCTCCGAAAGAGATAAGTGATCGTTTCTAAGTACACACACCATTCCTATCAACAGCGAATCGTGAGTGGAAGAAAGGCACACTTTCTCGTCGAGTAACTTTCACCGTCGATGAATCTACGTATATAGTAGCTTCAAACCGAAAAATCCTGTTTGACTGTCTGAACACGTAATTTCGACCCTAAACCCACACATCTAAAAAATATTTACGACAATAAAAAAAAATTATAATTCTTTGGCCGAAATTATTTTCTCCTTTGCGATTTAGACATTCAAAAAATGTATTTTTATATACTAAGAATTATATCAATTTCCATTCAAAATAATTGACAAGAAAAAAGCGATGATGATGATGATGATTAATTTTATCCAAAAGAAAAATTCAACTGTTCTGAAAAAATTAAAATAGCAGTTATCGAGTCTTGGAAAAATTAAATTACCAAAAAAATGTAGAGATTTTTTTTCTTTGTGATGATACAGCGATCTGGAATATTCTATTAAATAGAAAAATAGGGTAAATTTTAATTTTTTCCTGAAAAAGAATCAAGTTTCTGTAAAATTGGAGAACGAAATTATTTTTATGTAAGAAGAAAGAAAATATTTTGGAATTTTCATTTTTAGTTGAAATATGATAGCATCTAATTAACACAAATTATGGTGATGAATAATAATTATTTATCACCAGTGTCTTGTGCAATGAACCAAAGCTGAGAGTTCCTTGAAGGAAGGAAAGTGGTGTTTTTTTAGTATATGATCAGAATAACAAATAATCTTATGTAACTAAATGGATTCGGTAATCGTTTCTTGGTAAATTTCAAAGATATTTATATGATGGAATTCCCAAGATTTGTTGCAGATGAATTTCATTTTGTTTCCTTTTTTTCTCATTTATTTTATGACTCAATTTCTAGAGTTGTAAATTGTACTCAAAAAAATCTATTTTTTATATTTCAAAATTCTTATTTACATTTTTGAGTCTATAATATTTATTCAGATTTCATTTCATTTTTTTCAATTTTTTATCTCTTTTTTAGAATTTAACAATTATTGAATCCGTTTTGCGTAATTATTAATTAATTTTTTTCGGAAATGTTGAGCAATTTAACGCAAATGTAGAATCAATTTTAAAGTAAGTAAAATTTTTCATCTTTTTGTCGAAAAGGGAAAAAAAATTGTTTAATTGGAATAAAAATTCATTAAAATTTTTTGTTTTGGAAAATGAGTAATTTTTATGATTTTCAGGACTGTGTATAATATGGAATTTATTAAATGGTGCCTTATCATACAGTGACGAAGTGTCAATTTATTCCACTTATCGTGAGTTATTAGTTAATTAATTTAATTAATTTTTGCACAAAGGAGTTAAATTTATTTTTATAAAAATTCAAAATTTTGTTGTCTTTTGCAGCATACGGACAGGGTCAAGTGAGAAGATGGACGGAGAGCGACGCTTTTCTTGGTGGACCTCGTGGTGGAGCGATTTATCGTCGCGACATTCAAGTGCGTCCTTATGCGCAATTAGTGCGCGTTGTCGAGGAGAGATCCGATCCTCTCACGCGAATTACCGAGACACTTGGCGCTCTCAATACGGTTGGAAGTTACATTGTCAATATGACCCGTGGCGGTGATTCTGCGGCAAATCCCTCCAAGGAATTGCCCTCTGCATTGTACACCATCTCCAAGAATATTCTTGGGAAAAATGTCACTGACAGTATTGCGCCAATTGTTCGCGGTGTCACTCTTCCATTGAGACCGGTTTCACTGACATTGAAACCATCAACGACGTCGACACTGAAGCCAGTGACAATTGTTCCCACGGAAGTTGTTTCCGATCTAGAAACACAATCGAGCGAGGAAATTGTCGACAGGGAGAAGGGACCTTCCTCATGCACAACTGCCGATGGTGGTCCAGGACGATGTCAAGATCTCAGCAATTGTCCCCATCTTCTTCTGGATCTTACGAAACTCCGACAGTCTCTCTGTTTTAAGAGTCTCTTTGTTCCTGGAGTCTGTTGTCCGGTTGAAAAAATTGACATCGACGATGCAAGGTGAGAATTAACATTCAAAATGGAATAATTTACATTTTTCGACTTTATTCCAATAATTAATTGAATTTTTCCCTTTTTAGTCCGAGCCCTCCACCGGTGATTCAGACAACAACGACAACGAGGCCAAGGCCAAGACCGACAAAACCACCAACTCCAAAACCAATTCCATTGTTTCCGATATCGACGACAAATCGTCCAAATTACGAACTTGTCACGGCTCCCGATTTATTCGGAAATAAGGGCAACGAAACGGTGGAAACGATTGACAATAATTTCATTCAAGACGATGATGGTAAATTATTTCTCTATATTTACAACAACAACAAACTACTTTTTTCCCCTATCAAATTAATGATTAATTGATTAATATTACATTTTTTAAATAATATCTTTAATAATTAATGAAAACTTAATTCGTTGAAAAAGTAAATTGATTAGCTGCATGCAACAATTCGCCGAGCGCGCGGACGCACGCGTTAATACCAGTCGGGTAGCAGTGAGCCCAGAGTTGTTGCATGCAGCTACTCAATTGGTTAATGAAACAAATTGATTTGGAAATGGAGATAAATATACGGGACTGAATTTCTAATAAGAAAACGAATCTCTCTTTCGATCTGAAAAATGAAAATATGTAATTTCATTTCCCCTGGGGATTTAAATATATGTGTAGAATATAATTTGATATTATGACAGGAAGATTTCCTTTGTGAAATGGGTCATTACTTTTTAAAAAGTCGTTTTGCGGTAAACTATCTAATTTGCAGAATGTGGAGTTAGAAACACTGGAAAGTATCGAGTCGTTGGGGGCGAGGAGTCACTGCCGGGTCGTTGGCCATGGATGGCAGCTATTTATCTTCAAGGAGCAAGACGCACGGAATTTTGGTGCGGAGGTTCGCTTATTGGTCCAAAACACATTCTCACAGCGGCTCATTGTACCCGAGATCAACGTCAACGTCCGTAAGTTTCCAATTTGGAAAAAAGGAGAAAGACTTTTTTCAAATATTCCCAATTATCACTATTAATTGTCTCTTTAATTATTAATTAATATTAAATCATCTCTTGAAGATTTGCGTCCCGGCAATTTATGGTCCGTCTCGGAGACATCGATCTCGAGAGAGATGACGAGCCATCATCACCAGCGACTTACGCAGTGAAAGAAATTCACGCACATCAACAATTTTCGCGAGTTGGATTTTACAACGACATAGCAGTTTTGGAATTGACTCGTCCCGTGAGAAAATCACCGTACATTATTCCAATCTGTTTACCACAGTCTCGACATCGTGGTCAACTTTTCGCCGGCGCAAGGCCAACGGTCGTTGGATGGGGAACGACCTATTATGGTATTTTTTCTCTTAAAAATGAAATGAAATTATTTAATTACAGTTTTTGTTTTAATTTCGTGTCAAAATTTCCAGGTGGAAAGGAAAGTACAGTTCAGAGACAAGTGACATTACCAGTGTGGAGAAATGAGGACTGTAATGCCGCTTATTTTCAACCGATAACGGGTACATTTTTGTGCGCTGGTTTCAGTCAGGGAGGAAAAGACGCCTGCCAGGGTGACTCCGGCGGACCTCTTATGCTCAAGCAAGAAGGTCGTTGGATGCAAATTGGAATTGTCTCGTTTGGAAATAAATGTGGCGAACCTGGATATCCAGGTGTTTATACTCGTGTCTCTGAATATGTCGATTGGATCAAGTCGAATTTACGTTAAAATTTGCAAAAAAAAATTTACAAATATCTCAAAATCGTCTTCCAGGGGTGTCGATTTAATTGCCAAATCGACAAGAAGGTCAGTTTTTCAGACACCTTTTCTCTGCCATAAATCTTCTTTTGTTTTTATTGTTTTTTTTTAAAGATTTAAAACACCATTGAATATTATTTACGTGATCGTTTTTATTCTATTTATTTCATTTATTTCTTTATTTTAGTTCACGTAAAAATGAAAAAGAAAAATATTTCGGATGGAATTTAGCGTTTCCTAAAAATTTAACAATTTTACATGGTCTTAAAATGAATTTATTTTAAATTAACTTAAAATAAATAACAATATTTAATTATGATAATTTTTGATAAGAAATTTTTTAATTTAAAATAAGGGAAAGTTTTTTTGAAAAATAATTATTTAACTAAAAATTTTTTTATTAAGAGCTAAATCTTTTATTCAGTCATAAAATAGATATTCGGATTTTTTCTTTCTGTAAATTTTTTTTTTATCGAAAGTCAAATAGATTTCGAGTAAATTGTAAACCAGTGCCAAGAGCTAATCTTTTTTTTTATAATAATTCTTGCACAGTATTTTGCACGTTCGTGTGATAAACATTAAAGAAACGTGATAACGATTCTGAAAAGTTTCTTCAGAAAAGTATGTAAATATATATTATAAATTATTTTATCTGTAGGTATATTAATATTAAATATTAATGTAAAAAAAACAAACTGTACATACACCTAATGGAATTGTCACGATAAAATTGAATAAATCAACAAACAAACAAAAAAAAACCGGATTGAAAATTTAACATAAAATAATAAATAAATTCTATATTTATTTTGAAATACAATCTGATGGAATTCCATACAAAGGAAATTTTCATATTGGTATGTAATGACTAGAAGTAAAAATAAGACCCACGAAATAATGAAAGTAACGTTAATTTAAAACTTACCCTATAAAGAATATTCATTTTACGATTTGTCCTTGTTTATGTCTTTTAAATTGTTCATTGCTTTTTGTACAAGTGCTTCTAAATTTTGAGGTAGATTCGATGGAATGAGAGTCGAGTACGAGTCTTTCGTGGAGAATTCACAATTTTCCACACATACATTTTTTGTTAAATCCGTTACATCCTCATTATTCCATATATTTTTTGATAAGACGTCGGAATCTAAATCGTCACCTGATATACAATAAAATTAATTTAATTTAATTATTTAGTACATTTGATTGTAATAATTAATTTTGAAAAATTATTTCTAATATAAATAAATAATTTTTTTTTAATTTAACAGTTTTCTTCTAGTTTTCACGCTCTATAGAAAAAATAAATCAAGTATATGTGAAATATAAAATACTTGATGGAAATTTTTTTTAAATTAGAAAAAAATCTCACCAATGTCAACATCTGCTCCTGTATATCCTTCTAGCAATTTCATAGTTGGAGATTGAACAGCGTTGTCTAATTCGCAAATCCTTAATGCCAAAATTCTAAAATCGAAACCGATTATTACAATTACAAATATGTATATGGTTTCAAAACATAAAAATCTGATTGTATATAAATAATAAGAAATTAATGGAAGTAAAGTAATAAAATGGTAAATTGATATTAAATTTACTTGTTTGCTTTCTTTTGATGAGCTAAAGCTAATGTTTTGTCATTTAATGCTTCAAGTAGTGCAGCACAAAGACAATGAAGATCGGATATTGCGGCTGAAGCTTTTTGTGGCATGATATTTGGTCCTTGCTGAAGTAATTGTTCAACTGTGAAAAATAAATAAACATTTGGTAAAATTACCGAATATTTTCAAATTATTTTCATATTTTGTACCTTGCTTATGAGTCATTACTGTCCCAGCAGCAGCATTTCCGCCAAGTTTTATCGAACCTTTCAATCGTTTACTATCCAGCATACCCTGAAAAATAATAAAGACAATGTTCGAATAAATAATAAAAATATTAATTAATTAAATTTTGATTCGTTTCAGAGGAGAGTGGGGAATAATTAAGAGAAATAAAGTATAAATATTAACTTTGTATTTCGATAGGGATTGTTTGCCAAGTTCATTTTCCTCCAGTAATTGTTGCATCCTTTCTTGTAAATATCTGTCGAAAAATATAGTTATTACGTTATTTCGACGAATAATAAATTTTTTCCACTATCTTTTTGTACAAAAAAAACCTTTATCGCTCACCGATTTTCATTAACGAGGGAATCCACATCGACAGGTTTAGAAGCACTCAGAGCTTTCGATAATTCATGATTTAAACGATGTGCCTTGCATTTAAAAGCATCTCTTTCTGTTTCCAGTTCATGTTTTTCGTCCAATACTGTTTGTAAATCAGTTTTCAATTGGGTGCACTGAAAAAAAGTTTGCATTTACTTTTTAAGATCTTTCCATTGTTTCTTATTATTCATATTAAATAAAATTACTATTTTATGTACATTTATAATTATAACGTTTTGTTAATTGTGATTTAAATTGATAATCTTACCTTGATATTCAATTTCTCAAGTTGTTCAATCATTTCCTCTCGCTGATGAGCGTCTGGAGCGAGTTGAGATTCTTTTTGTTCAGTAAATGCTCGATTATTTGATCGCAAGACTTTTATGTCAGCTTGGGAGTCAATAAATTTTTGTCTCAACGTTTCTACTTGCAGTCGAAGACACTTGTTTTCCTCTTGTGTTTCCATTAACGATTCTAATGTCCTAAAACTAATAGATATTATAAATAGAAAACAATAGAAAATTTGAATTAAAATAATATTAAATTCAATAAAACATTTAATGAAAAAACTTATTCTATACCCATTTAATCCTACGGATTCATTTGTTTGTTTTCTTAAATGAACTAATCTCTCCTGAATTTGTTCTGCCATTAATTTGTATTGATCACGTTGGGTTCTACATTTATCTAACTCTTGACTAAGAACCATCACAGCTTCTGTTTTTAATTGCAATTTTTTCTTTAACAATGCATTCTGCAACAATTAATTTCATAAAATTAATAGAAAACAATATAAAATACAATACAAATGCATTCTTGTAACAATGAAAAATATTGTATTGATAAAACAAATTTTAAGTACCTAAGTAATTGACATTATATTAAAATATTTTAAAAACGTTTAAACTTTATTTTGCCAAAATACATAATAGAAATATTTCTATATTTTTATTTAAAAGAGTGAATCAAAAATTGACAACTATGATTTTTAGGTTAGAAAAGTATTTAACGACAATAATCAATAATCCTTGAAAAATGAATACAGAAATACAAAAATTAATGTAGGGAAATTAGAATACATAGAATGTCAAATGCAAATTTAAAAAATTACCTCTATATTGCAGTCTTTTGAATATTTTGGAGTTTCCTGGTTTCCATAATTTATCTTTGCTTCAGGTATATTAGCCATTATGAAATAAATTAAAAAATAACAATACTATACGAAATTATTATTTACGATTCTCCTTATATAAATATAAGCTAATAAAAGGTTTTTTTAAATTACTGCTCTGGATATGTTTATATATCATACGTCTTATCAGTCTTTTATCAATTTGTTTTGATTTTTGTTATGTTGGTAGCACTGTAAGAAATTTTATTTCATTTGTCTTCACCTAAAGAAGAAGAAAAAAAGAAATTGTTGTTCCCAGCGCTGCATTTTTGCTCTAAAGTGGTAAGAAATTTCTATTTCTTAATACATCTTTATTAATTTTCGTAAATAATTAATTAAAGATTTGTTATTTATTATTAAATTTTTGTGAAAACAAATTTACATTTACAATTTAATTTGAAATTAGCGCATTTGTACTAAATCGATTGTTCGATTCGATATTATTCGAGACGTTCAATTGTTGACAGCGGCGGCGGCGGCTGCTGTATTTATTCTTAAAAAATTACAATTTACTTGAAATATAAAACATAAATATTATAAAATTTCCATTTCATGTGAATAAACCAAAGCATATTGGTCATAAAATGTATATTATACTTAAAGAAATCCAATACATAAGACAAGAATTACAAGAATAAAAGAGAACGTAGTATTAGAGGTTATGTTAAAGGGACAAAACGTCAAATATTTTCATAAAAACAAGTGATAAATTGAAAAACAACCTTGCAATTTAATGAAAATCGAGGAAAAGTGGTAAAATAAAGTATTATTTACGTACAATTAAGAAAAAATTTCCAATTCGAAACATTTTATTTTCTTTCAATCAATTTCGGAGCGCATGCCCGTATATTTTGATTTCATGGCTCAAAATAAACGAGAGAAATCTCTAATCTCCGTTGAGTATAAGTCGGCATCTCTCTCTACTTAATAATATCTAAATTTAGAATGATGTAATAGAGATTCATGTGTGCACCTTGCGACGAGATGTCTCCCTGATGTCAGTGCCTCGAATGCACTTGTTTTCGGGCTGGGTCAATTCCCCTATCATCATTAACCTCTCTTTTTTTATCTTCAATCATTCACATGATTAACGACCCGGAAATTAAGCCGACGTGGTCATAGTGCGATGCGCAATAAAAAAAAGCAAGCGGCATATTCGCAATTTTCAAATTTTTTCTCTCATGAAGTGATGACAAATTCTCTCATTGTTTTTCAATATAGGTTTGTTTTTGAGAGAGAAATTGAATAAAACGTGTGCGTGTATGTCAATTTTATAAACTGTATATATGTGTGTGTGTGCGGCATGATAGTGGACGCATAAACATGGCAGCCGCGAGAAATTCCTGAGTATTTCTTTTAAAGGTGATGAACCCGGCTATTGTGCATGATTCCAGGTGACGATGTTAATGTGTCATCGTGAAAAATGAGTGAGAGAAAATTTACAAGAGGCCTGGGAAAGCCTGGCATGGCTGCTCAACTCAGGGAAACTGTCTCGCAAGTCGTTCGCGAGAGTACTGTGCAGGTGAAACACCTTTTTTTAACACACATTTTACAAATTTACAAAAATGAATTGCCCCTGGAATTTGAAATACAAACAGGAAATTACAATCCCAAATATGATTAAAATAATTTTTCCCTACTATTATCTACAAAAAATTAAAATTGATATTTCAATTTTTTTTTTACCGCTGTGCAAACAGCCGTGTGTCAATTCTGTAATAATTGTCAAATTATCTGGTCCTCGGCCTCAAAAATTGATCACTTGCTTCATTAAAAACAAACAATCAATTGTAATTTTTATTTTATTGCATAAATTCAATTTATTTTATTCTTTTAATTTAAAAATCTCTAATTATTATTTTCTCGGTTTTAATAGTTTAATTTCCTTGTTTGGTAAATCGAATACAGGTGTTTAATTATAGATCAATTGGGTTATATGAGCAACGAATTAGGTCGATCTATTTTAACAATTTCCTGTCCAAATATCAATAGAGAATTTTGTTTGGTAAATATTTTAAATACGTAGATTTTACGTCTCTGTAAAAAAGGACAAAGTTCGAGGTCAATGTAAATATAGATGATGTCAATGTTTAGATAGTAAATTATCATTTTCCTTTCTAATTGTCATAGTTTTTTAAATTAAAATAATGTATTTTATTTCCTTTAGGGAATTTAATTCATTTAATTTTGATAATATAAGCTCCGAAATGGTTTAATTTGGAAAATTTGTAAATAAATTATACTTAATAATTATATTTTAAATGGTTTGTCGCTGTTTTTATTCGAAATTGAGAATTTATTAAATTTTTAATTTTACTTTCAGAATAAGCCACATCTTGTCGAACCAATCGACTTTGAGAATTTTGTCCTTAAAAATAAGACATTATTACAAAATGATCCACAACGTGAATTATTACTGTATCCTCAAGACGATGTATCGGTAAGTTTTTTTTAATTTATTTTTTGTTTATTCCTCTTTTCCGAATTAATAAGATTTGTTTTTTTTTCTTCGCAGCAAGTTGTCTTGCCGAGAAGATATCGAACAGTCGTACCCACTGTGCAACGCATTTCCAATTCCGAAGACGATCAAGAAAATCTCCTGACGAAAGAATGTAAACGCAGTTATGCATCGAACTGGAATTTAGTGCATTACAAATATTCCGTCTACAGTGGCTCTTATCTTGAATTGCCAAAGTATGACTCACTTCTGTTTTCTAATGAAAAATTAAAAGTTTAATTTATTTTTCTTTTTGAAATCAGAACCAATTTTATGGTACATTTTCTATTTTTTTAATTTCAGAATATCAAAAGCTGATGATTTGAAGGACGAAGTCTATGAAATAGACACAGAAATCGATCAAGTTGACGAGGTAAAATTTTTTTTCAACTGTGATAAGGAAGTTTTATGACTCATTTAGATCAGGAATGCTTGATAATGGCAAAGATAATGAAAAATATGCATTATTTCAATTTGCAATTTTTTGTACATTTGCTCCATTTGGAATTCTTACTTAAAAAATAAAATAATTTCGAATTTTAGGTAATAGCAAAAAATGACGGCATAGCGAAACAAGGATATTTGATGAAAGGTCCGGAAATTGGGAGCAGTGATCGAATGTTCGCGCACATTGGCTCTAAATCGTTCAAGCGCCGCTTTTGTCACTTGAGACAGGAAGTCGATGGTACTTATATTCTCGAGATGTTTAAAGACGAAAAGAAAGGCGAAGCGAAATTATCAATTGTAATGGACTTTTGCACCGAGGTAGTGAGAAATCCAAAAAGAGGGCGTTATTGTTTCGAATTGAGAATGAGCGCTGATCATAAATCGTACACCCTCGCCGCTGACAATGAAAACGAATTGCAAGACTGGCTGGCAAAATTGGTCTCCGTTCTGCAACATTACAAACAACAGGAGGAGAAACGCGCCGCATCGTTGGAAAGAACCTGCAACACACCTCCGCCCTCTCCTCAACCAATGCAGGTCTACGGGACTTTGAAGGGCCTCGAGCAAAGTATGAATCCACAATTGATAAAATACGCCCGTGAAACAGACACGAGTATCGCCCTAGCGAGACGGGAAAATCGTAAACGAATTCTAAGTCTCTATCCCCATTTGGCACAGGCAAAATTGACAATTTCGAACGAAGCAAATGTGGATTCTTACAAAGAACAATTTGGACAGAGAATTTTAGTCAAGTGCGAGAGTCTCAAATTTCGACTACAGGCGCAAATCGACGAAACAGCCGCTCTATGTCAAGTCGAGCCGTATTACACAACTCTTTGCTTATTCGACGCGAGGAATGGCAGGAAACTCAGTGAGAATTTTCACTTTGAGATAAATCACGAAATTGTTCGCGATTTCGTCAAGGAACTGAGTCCGGCGAGTGTCATGACAGAAATTTCCAAGAATATCCAATTACCCGATGATTTGACAACAGTGCCTGCAGATTGGACCCGATTTGCGAAACAGGCTATATTTAATATCAATAATCCACATCCGGAAATATTTCTCGTTGTGAGAATTGATAAGATTTTACAGGGGAGCATTTATCAGACTTCTGAGCCATATTTGCGGGCCACTAAAGATCCACGACTTGGTCTCAAGGTTCACAAACAAGTTAAAGCTTGTTGCCAAAGGTAATTTTCCCTATTTTGCAAATTTATTGGCAAAAGAGGAAAATCTTTAAATATTAATTCTCCATTTTATTCTCCATTCAATTTTCTCTTTTCTTTTCAGATTGGGCAATTACAGAATGCCGTTCGCATGGTCTGCACGACCTTTGTTTAGATTGTACAGTAACGAGTTGGATACGTCCTCAGATTTTCCGGCGATTTACCGACAGGAGGGAAGTAAAATCAAAGATGACGAATTATTGAAACTACTGTCCGAATATAGAAAGTGAGTAAAGAAAATATAGAAATAAAAGTTTTTTTTTACTTGGAACTTATGGAAAATTTTCCAGACCAGAGAAACTTAATAAGCTGACAGTCATTCCCGGATGGTTGAAAATAAAAATCGAGGCTTTGTCAGATGTTCCTGAAAGTAAGTTTATTTCGATTTTAAATTTTATCTAAACATTTTAGAACTTTTCTAGAAAAAAAAAATTTCTTTTAAATTTATTCTTTACAGATAGTTTAACGACTACTTTGGCAATGTTGAAACCTTTTCCTCTGCCGCCAACGTCTGATCCAACGTTCGAAATTGCCGAATTCGAAAGTTCTTCGGAAAAAGAAATCCATCCTTACACGACATTTGTCAATCATCTTTATGTCTATCCACAGAGTCTTTGCTTCGATTCGCAAAAAATATTCACAAGAGCGAGAAATATCGCTTGTATTGTTGAATTAAGAGATGATGACAATGAAAATGCCGAGCCTTTAAGAGTAAGTGATTAGAATTGAAGAAAGGGGAATAGAAATAGAATCGAGTGAAGTAAATGAGAATTAACGATTTTTTTCAATGAAATGCTTTTTAGTGTATTTATGGACGACCAGACGGACCTCTTTTGTGTCTCCGAGCATCGTGCGCAGTTTTACATCACAATTCCGTGCCTTCGTGGTATGAGGAAATAAAACTCAGATTACCGACAAAGCTCCATTCAAAGCATCATCTTCTGTTCTCATTTTATCATATAAGCTGCGACATGAATAAAAAAAAGGAAAACGGCATTGAGAACTGCGTTGGATATTCCTGGCTAAATTTACTTCATAAAGGAAGGTCAGTACTGTCACAGGAACACTTTTTAACATTTTAAACTCGTTTTTTGAATCTTAAACCCCTTTCTAACATTTGTTTAGATAAAATACAATTTCTGGAAATAAAATTCTAAATTTTTATCTCAACAGACTGAACATTGATACTGAAAGTAGTGCTCAACTTTTGCCAGTCGCGACACATTTGCCGTCCGGTTATCTTTCAATTCAACCTCTAGGTCTTGGAAAAGGGGTAAGAGAAAGTTTTATTTACAATTAATAAAAATCTTTCTTTTTTTCTGATTGCAAATGAAATTTGAAAAAATTCGCAATAAAATATGTTTTATTTCTTTCCAGAATGCTGGTCCGGAAATAACGTGGATCGATTCGCAGCGTCCGATTTTTACGGTCGGCTTTCAACTGAATTCAACGGTTTTTACGAGAGATGCACATCTGCACAATCTGTTTGCCCACGCCGAAAGAATTCTCGAAACGAAACCATCGGCATTGCCCTCCGATTCGGAGACTTGTAAAATTTTAAAAGCAGCTCACGCAATGCAATTGATGACCGTCATTACATTTCTGCCAACAATTCTAAATCAACTCTTTGCTCTGTTGACTTGCCACGTAAGCGATGAAATTGGACTCTGCATTATAAGACTCCTGGTTCATATCATAAATATGGTCCACGAAGCTGGACGGAAGGAAATTTTGCAAGCATACGTTAAGGTATTTTTGCCCCAGATTGAAATTCATTTTTAATTTTTAACTAATTTATGAGAAATAGTAACAAACAATTTCATTCAATTTACAGTTCGTTTTTGTCTCACCATCAAAAGGAAATGGGAATCCAACCGTTCATGAACAATTGGGACGACATTTGCCGTCTTTACTGCAACCGAGCAACACCGATTTTCTCGTTGTCAATAAATTTTTGCACCATTCGGGTTTCTTTTTCGAAATTATGGTTAAAAGTATGGCTCAACATTTACTTACAACGGAAAGAATAAAGGTATTAAATTTATTTAATTATTATATTTTTAATTTAACTATTTTATTAAATAAAAGATTTAAAATTTAACTCAGTTTTTATCTTTTCTTAAATTTTTGTTTTAGATGCACAGGAACGAAAGATTCTCGAAAGAATATCACGAGAAAATTAAAACTCTCTTGGAAGTTGTTATGCCTTACTTGATGAATAAATATAAAGAAATGCCTGTGGAAACTCATGAACTGAACAAAAGTCTTGCGCATTTTTTAAAGGTATAAATACTACTCTTAATATTAGATAAAAAATTAAAGAAAAATAAAATTTTTGAAATTTTTGCAGAGGTGTCTAACTTTTATGGACAGGGGTTTTGTGTTTCGACTGATAAATTCCTATATGGACAATTTTGCCCCCGGTGATCCAAGAACTCTGCACGATTTTAAATTCTCCTTTCTGCAAGTGATTTGTTCGCATGAGCATTTTGTGTCCTTCAATTTGCCAATGATGCATTCGCGAATAACCTCTCGAGGTGAGTTTTCAAATCTAAATTGATAATAATTTGTTTTCTTCTTCCTTGCGATTTCGGTGATGTAACGTAATTAATTTTATGCCTGGCTCCGAAGAGACAGAGACAGAACCAGATTGTGATGGTATGTGAAAAATTAACGTTCATATACACTCCCATCTTTATTGTGGTTTTTATTGTATAGCCATACTGAATGGGAGTTTGCGCACATGTTTTTTATTTCACACCACTGCGTGATGCCTTTAAATTCCTGCCTTACTCCAAGTGGAATGTTTTCTTTCATTAGTATTCTAGTTTTAGTATTATATAGTATTTAACGAATTTCATACACTAGAATAATAATTAATTAATGATAAACTTTTGCCATAATAAAGAATTGAAATTTTTCTTTGTTTTTGTCTTGAAAATTAGATGAATTTCTGGCTGAAAAATTATATAGAAAGCTTAAAGGGGAGGAACTTTTCGGTACTTTGGAATTCCAATACATATCACGAAGCACTTTTAATCGATTTTTTTAATTAATTTTGTTATGCTCAATTTTTTTTCAATTAAATCATATATATATATATATATATATATATATATATATATTTGCTTGTTAATCATTTCAATGTTTTTTGTCCTATTTTAGAACATTTCGAGAAATGGCAAAATTTATTAATGAGATGATTTACTAAGGTTATTTTACAGATCTTCTGAATGAATATTGTCTGACGGAGGATTTTTGTAAGCATCATTTCCTAGTTGGACTATTACTTCAAGAAGTGAAGACATCCCTCGGTGAAGTTGTTCAGGTACGGAAAATTGCTATCGCCACCTTGAGGGATTTACTAGCCAAACATGAATTGGACGATCGGTATCAAAATAAGGTAAGGGATAAAAATTACAAAAATAAAGAATGAAGTAAAATCACATGGAAATTTTCTCATGTAATTTTTTTTTACAGGGTCAATTGGGGAGAATTTCGTCCCTTTACATTCCGTGGTTAAGCATCGTTCTGGAAAATCTACATCGTCTGGAATACAACGAGGGAAAATCGGATATGAAGCAAAATTCGAATCGAGCTTCAGTGAATAATTCCATCTCGACGAGTAGGGAAAATAATGTAACTGCCGCCAGTACACCAAAATCTATTCACAGGTAATAAAAAATTACTGGTAATAATTTGTTTCTTTGTGGCGATCAAATACTGTTTTTTCTCTCTCTCTCAACAGGCTTACTATGCACTTGGACTCACAGTCGCCGATTAGGGCATCAATGCATTTGAGAGATTCGACATATTTTGCCGCAATTGCTGGACAAACAATGGTGAATGGCTATTCTTGCACTAGTATTGAATCAGATGTTTCGACAATGTCGGGCGCTTCGCAATCGAATATTTCACAAGAGACGACAATAATTCGTGAACCATTGGAAAACGGTACAAAGGATCACAAATGTCACTCGAGATCATTGAGTGTCACTCAATCGAACAATCGGTGTGAAAAATTACAACCGTCGGAAGTAAAAGACGTATTGTTGGGCTTTCTCTTTATTATTAAATACCTCGGCGATCATCAAATTATCGCCTGGTTGCAACAATGCAGTGACACGGAAATACTTAATTTTTTCACCATCATCGAGTGAGTTCTTTAATTATTAAAGGCCTGTTGATTACATATTTAATTTATGATTTAGAGCTACATTAACGATTTTTCCCCCTCTCGATTCGTTTAGAATGAGTCTTCAGCACTTTAGATACGTGGGCAAGAGGCAAATTGTCGCGAATGCGGCAAAAGATGCGGGAAAACCGAGAGCAGCAAAGGCAATGACATTGCCAGCGAGAATGGCGCCGCCGGATTTTTCAAACGATAATCCAACAACTGGAACTTTACAACCGCACAACACTGTTGCGCGTGAAAATTTAGTTGAAAATGATTCGGGAAAAAGTTATCACGCCCTACTTGAAGCGAATCTATCCACGGAAGTTGGCCTCATTGCTCTTGATTGTCTAGGACTGTTTTGTATTCATTTCAAAGTAGGTATTTCACAGATTTCTCCAGGTAAATAATTTTTTTTTAAATTTGTAATCGATTTTACAGGATGTGTTACTTACTAATGATGGCAGTAATCCGGTGATGCAGAGGGTGTTCAATATTTATTTACTGTTTCTCCAACTTGGACAATCGGAAACACTTTTCCGGCATGTGTTTGCCGGTCTTCGGGCTTTTTTGAACAATTACTCGATAGTTTTATTTCGAGGTATGATTTTTCTCTTCAATGATTTAATTCTCGTAAAATGTGTAAAATTTTCCATTACTTGGTAAATCTAATATTTTAGTTCACTTAGGAAGTATTTTAATTTACAGGTAATGCAGTCCTTTGTGGAAGATTGTGTTACGAATTGTTGAGATGCTGCAATAGTAAACTCAGTTCGATTAGACAAGAGTCTTGTGCCTTACTTTACTTGCTCATGAGAAGTAATTTTGAATTTACCAGCAGGAAAGGATTAATTCGAGTACATTTGCAGGTACTTGCAAAATTAATTTTTTTTCAAATTGTCAATGTTTTTCTCATTAAATAGAGTATCTTCTCCATTTTTGCCCCAATAGGTAATTATTTCCGTGTCAAAAATGCTGGGAAACGTGATTGGCTTGAACAATTCGAGATTTCAAGAATCACTGTCGCTGATTAACAGTTACGCGTCATCTGACAAAGTCATGAAGGGCACGGGCTTTCCGGTGGAGGTGAAGGACTTGAATAAGAGAATCAGAACGGTTCTGATGGCAACGGCGCAAATGAGGGAACACAATAATGATCCGGAAATGTTGGTTGATTTGCAACACAGTTTGGCGAATTCCTACGCAAGTACGCCGGAATTAAGACACACTTGGCTTGAAACTATGGCTAGAAATCATGCGAGGGATGGAAATTACTCTGAAGTATGTTTAGTCCTTAGATTTACTAGTCGATTAATTTTTAAGTTAATTACACTAATATTCATCAACTTCTAGGCAGCTTGTTGTCAGCTGCACATTGCGGCGCTTATGGCAGAATATTTGAAATTGAAGAAAATTCACACTTGGGGCGCAGAGGCTTTCGATACCATTTCAACCAACATTAGTCGTGACGAACGAGGACTGAAGGTCGATGCCGGTGAGAGTTGTATGTCGTGAATGTTTATTTTGCAGCTTTTACTTCATCCCCCATCGACAATTTGTGCTGGAAAATTTTTTTTATTCATTTTCGCTTTTATCGTTTCATATCGTGCAGTAATTGTACAATATTTTGGAATAATTTTAACACTAATCTGTGTGTTTTTCCAATCCAGGTGTGCAGGACATTCACTATAACGAGAGCTTGCTTCTGGAGCAATTGGAAATGTGCGCAGAGATGCTGGAGAAGGCGGAGCGCTTCGAAGTTCTAGGACCTTTGTATCGACTCATCATTCCCATGTACGAAAGAAAACGAAATTATGAAGCTCTCTCGAATTGTTATTCACATTTGACACAATCCTGCAACAAAGTCGTCGAGGTCACTCGAAGTGGAAAGAGACTATTGGGTCGTTTCTATCGTGTCGCATTCTTCGGCTCAGTGAGTTTTTCCCAAATTGAAAATTAATCCACTCATTAAAATTAATCAAATCGGAAAAATAATTTCAGGCCTACTTTGAGGAGGAAAACGCCCAGGAGTATATTTACAAGGAGCCGAAAGTGACGTCCCTTTCGGAAATTTCCGAAAGACTGTATCATCTCTACTCGGATAAATTTGCCGCCGAAAATGTAAAAATGATCATGGACTCGACGCCCGTTGATGTTAGTGAATTGGACGCAAAAATGGCCTACATTCAAGTGACACACGTGACGCCTTACTTTGAGAAAAATGAATTGGAAATGAGACCGACGGAATTTGAGCAAAATCACGATGTTTCGTGTTTTATGTTCGAAACGCCTTTCACGAAGGAAGGAAAAGCTAGGGGCAGTCCTGAGGAGCAATGGAAACGAAGAAGCATTCTAACGAGTAATTCATTCATTAATTGCGTTTCATAGCGTAAGAAGAAAAATTTCGAAAAATTAATTTTCCCAATTGTAAATTTGCTCCTTTTTTTAGCTCATTACACATTCCCGTATGTAAAGAAGCGAATTCCAATTGTCGAGAAGCGAATTGTCGAACTCAGTCCAATTGAAGTTGCCTTAGATGAGATGAGACAGAGAGTTCAAGAATTGGAGGACGTTGCCCTAATTGTTCCAACTGACGCAAAGAAACTACAATTAAGGTTGCAAGGAAGCGTTTGTGTTACGGTTAACGCCGGACCATTGGCCTACGCTTCCGCCTTTTTAGATCCTGCCCTCTCTCCACAATATCCCGACGATAAAGTTGAAGAATTGAAAGACGTCTTTAGGTAATTATCACCATTTTCATCTTGATTTTCACAATTTTTAATTTTCCTCTCTCTCTTTTTTCCTTCTTGTAGGGAATTTGTGAAAATTTGCTACACGGCTTTACAAATTAATGGGAAATTAATTTCCTCGGATCAACATGAATATCAAGAGGTGCTACGGGAAAATTATCAGAAGCTGTGCCAGAATTTGTCATCTTTACTGGGTGAGCCAATATGGTCGGACGATCAAATTGGAAATTTTAAACGCAACAGTGCTGCGCTATTTAGCGTCATAAGTGGCACCAATAATCACACAAGCACCGCCTAATTTTTTGAGAAGACTGATCTTTGATACGCATTATATTGTATGAAAAAAAATAGGTATGTAGGAGCAATTTTTTACATCATATAGAAATTTTTATTTCGGAGATCTAAAGGGACAAAGTAGAAATTCTTTTCTCTATCTTTGGAGGATTTTCCCAATGTCGGCCAGTAATTCTCAGAAATGACACGTTTTTGATTCTAAAATCAAATAGTCAATTTTTTTTGTTTTGAAAAAATGTTCGCAGATGGAGAAAAGGAAATGGTCTTCCTTAATGTTAGTATTCTAATTTGTCTTCCAAAATGCTTTAGAATTTTTTATTGTTTGTTCTTGAAAGGAATTCGAAAGGAATTCAAAATATCGCGATTCTTTTTCATATTGAGTCTGTAAGACATTGAAATAGTCTCGCGGGTGATTGAAAACGAAATTTGCCATAATTTTTATCATTTTAGAATTTTTTTAACAGTCAGAATGATTTAATTTGACTTTAATCAAAAATATTGCATTTAAGGAAATTTTAGTCATGAGTTATTCAATCAAAAATTGGAAAAAAATTTTATTTTATTAGTTTTCGGGTACTTTTTTATTTCAGGACAGATTTAAGAGTTTAGAGTGAATAATTTAATTATCTTTCGTCAATTTCTGTTGACAGAAAACAATTTTTATTGTATAGATGTGATTAGAAAAATATTTTAATTTTAACACTGTTTGAGACACGTAAAATTTACAAAATTCTTCTTCTCTTTGTAGTAAGTTAGTCTTGTGATATATTTACAGGGTACAATTTATTTTTTATCGTCATTGAACTCGAATTTAGTGCCCAAATTAATATTATTTGTATATATTGGCTAATTATGTTTCTAAAACTAATAGAAAATTGAGAAAAATAATTGATATTTATAACAAATAATTAACATATTCAGAAATATTGAAATTTATCGGAAGAAAATAACATTCGAAAAATTAGTTAATTAAAAAATAAATTTTCAAAAATCTATAAATTAACTCTAGAATTTAAATTATTCGAAAAATTAACGTTTTTGAAACTAATTTATGATTTTCAAAAAGGAATTTTCAATTCAATAATTGATAAATTTTTTTTTCTGTCAATTTGTGTCTCGAAGAAAAATTGATGTACCTTTTTATTTATAAGCTACTTTCAACGTGTCTATATAATATAAATAATAGGCTAAAAAGATGAAAAATTATTTTAAAAATATGCGAAATAATAATCAATGAAACATACAAAAAAATAATTGTTGTTTCATTAGAAATTTTTCGCAATTTCTTTTGCAAAATTGTATATGTTGCGCGGAATAGAAAGTAAATTTCGTGAGTGAACTTGTAAATTTCACTCGTAGGCAATTAAAAAATAGAATATAATTAATCAGTTGTGTCCTTTATACCATCATGTTTAGATATTAGAAAAAAAAGTATATTGTATTATTGTAAATGTACAGCGACTTGGGACACGTCTGATTGCTGACAAAATGCAATATAAATATATATATTATATATATAATAATTGTTTGT
Source organism: Leptopilina clavipes (assembly GCA_001855655.1). Lineage (NCBI taxonomy): Eukaryota > Metazoa > Arthropoda > Insecta > Hymenoptera > Figitidae > Leptopilina > Leptopilina clavipes. Next base: position 51,988 of record JUFY01034840.1, read on the forward strand.
ACGCGCATTCATCTAAAGAATGTTTATTTCGGAAATTTTACATAATTGACAGTTTTTGAAAATTTTATGTAAATTTAACAATAATCTTCATGATTTTCATAAAAGAAATCGTCAGATTTCTTTCTACATAATCATTGTGCATTTAAGAGTTGTAATTATTATTATAATTAATGTCATTTCAATTTTACGATATTTATCTCGAGTTTTCTATCCATGGACATAATTTCAAATTAGAAAATTCTGATTTAATATAGAAAAATAATTTTTTACAATTAAATATTATCAATTATTCAGTGATGAATAATTTTATTATTTCGTTTTCGGAATAAAATATTTTATTTTGCAATTATGTCAAATGTGCGTTTTTTTGTTTTTAATTTTAAGGGAGTAGTCATGACAAAATGTGAAGAGAAACGAAATGAGAGATAATTGGAAAAGTTGATGTAGACAAATTATTTTTTTATGTGAAATATCGGTTGCTTTTTTTTTTGTTAAAGTTAAGAAAATATTTCTTATTCATATACGAGTCAATTTATAATATAATAGAGTGAGAGAGGGGGAGAGAAAGTTTTCCACTATAAATTGTTTTTTCTACAAATTTACAATATGAACATTTTCTAAAATCTGACAAAATCTTTCTTAGAGAAGAAATTATTTATTTATTTTCTTTCTCTTTTTATTGCAAAAAGAATTTTTTTACTTGAAAAAAATGTACTTCGTTTAAAATTAATATTATTGATTAATTTTAATGTGTAATTAAATTAAACTTTTGTGGCATTATTAAAGTGAAAGAAATTTCTTTAAATTTGGAGAAATTTTTAAATATACGTGTAGGATATGAATTTTGAGAAAAACTTGAGAAAGTGAATTTTCCATTCAGCTTAAAAATATTATAATATAAAATAGACAGAAAATTTTATCAACTCCTCAAACCATATTCATATGTATATGATGACAATTTATTTATAATATTGGATAAATTTTTTAGCTGACGGTCAAAAATAGACTGCATTTGATATTTGAAACGATTCCGACCAAATGACGTGTATTACGCACAAAGTATTGTTAAATGACTTTTATCTAAACTGTGTAACTCTTTCACAATAAATACACTTTATGAAAATTTAATTTTTACAATAAATAATAATAATGCAAATAATAAAATTAAATTAAGGAAAAAAATTTAAAAAGTCATATGAGAAAAATTTGGGAAAAAGATTTAGAAATATTGTTACAATTTATTAATTACTTATATTTAAATGACTAGAATGAACAATTTGTACATTTTTGTAGTTTTTTGTTCTTTTCGATTGATCCATTTTTGTCTCTCTTTAGAGCTTAAACAAATAAAAATGTTTAATTATTCTGTGTTGCAAAAAAAAAATTATTACAGTCAAATTATTTTTGGAGAAATTTTAAAAGTGTATTCTAGAGAAAATTTGTAACTTACTTATTAATCCAAGTGATCCAATTGTTTTAGTATCAGTCGTGTAACTTTGAAGTTCCCTTAGAATGGAAGCATTGAATGAAAGAACTGCAATTCGAGAAAATAATTCATCAACACCATCGCCTGTTCTTGATGAAACAGCCCAAAATTCAGCTTTCATGAAAAATGACACTGCAGTTGCTCTTTTCTCAATGATTTGATACACTTGATTCGACTGGAAAGAAAAAGGTAAAAATATAATTATTTTTTATCAAAAAAAAAAATTTTTCATAATTTTTCAAAATTACTCACCAATAAATCTCGTTTGGTACCAACTAAAAAAACATGATATGAATTTGTATTACATTGACTGGCTTCTTGTAACCATTGTTTGCAATGGGACAGTGACATTAAATTTCCCAAATCAAAGACAATCATTATTACTGAAATTAGAAAAAAAATTAATTTAAAAAAAATTAATTTAGAGATTATTTTGATTTTTAGAAATTTATTTTTCAATTTACCATTTGCTCCTCTATAATATGATGCTGCAATGCATTTAAATCTCTCTTGTCCTGCAGTGTCCCATCTACAAATAAATCAAAATTAAAATATTATAATAATTAAAAAAACAGATTAATTAATAAAAAATAAAATATTGAAAATATTTTCCTTACATTTGCATATTAAATGGAATTCCCAAAATATCAAATTTCTCCACTTCAAAATCGACTCCTATTGTTGCCTTATAATTATTATTAAACGATTTATGGCAAAATCTGTTTAAAAAAAATTTGAAATCGAAATTAATAATTTTATTTTACAAAAACAATTTTAATTTAAATCAATTTAAAAAATTGAAATTAACTAAATTTATCAAAAGAAATAAAATAATGGACGAATTTATAAAAATAATAATAAAAAAAATAGTTAATTAACAAAAAAGAATTTATTTTTGAATTTTTTTTTAATGTTTGTAAATAAATTACCGATTTACTAAAGAAGTTTTTCCAACTGCAACGTCGCCTAAAACAATAACTTTTGTCATTCTTGGAAAAACTGATTTTGTACCACAAAATCGACGAATTTTTGAGGAAAATTCATTTTCTGTATAAGGAGTTATGTTTGAGGAAAAAGGCGGCTGCCATTTTTTAATCTGAAAATTATTTAATAAATAAATAATAAATTATTTATTATAAATATTGAGATTAATAAAAAATAAAAAAATAATTTTTTTAATTAAAAAATAATCCATTCATTATTTAATTTCTTAAAAATTAATTAATTTTTCTTTCAATTAGTAATATATTAATTAATATGAAGTAAACAATAAAAACATACCTGTCTGTCTTCGTGAACTTCAGTTTTTATCATTTTATAAACTGCAGAACGTGTTTGAAGCATTTTAAAAAAACAACTTTTTTTTTTTAATAAAAAAATTAATTTTCCATGAATATGAAACAATAAAAATATTTTACTAAATCTATAGAAAATATATGTATGTATACTGATTGATACCACGTTATAAAATGAAAACACGCGTTGCTGTGGCAGGTGTTTCAGTTTTTTTTTTTTTAAGGAAGGGATCATGCGGGTAAGCACCGAATGTCCCAAAAATTATAAATGAACCCACTCTTCTAATCAATATCTAAAAAAATTTAGAAATTAAATTAAAAATTTCTTTTTTTTCTTTTTTAGTCAATTATTACAATTTTACGAATAAAAAATAAATAATTTATATTTAATTTATTTACAAATACATATACTATAATTTTATATTTTCAAAATTTTAATTGCGTTAATTTTTAATTTAGTTAAATTTTTAAATGTTCTGTTGCACAAAATGTTATTAATATTTTTTTAAAAATTGATTAATTAAATTTAAATATTGTTTAAAATTGTAAAAATGACGTACGAGGGAGTATGTAAAAAAGCCCTTAGTTAGGCGCTAGTGCTTCTGAACGTTTTTAAATGTTTATTATTTATAAAAATTAGTCACTCATTGCATATTATTGTTCATATTATAATTAATATATACATCAATTAATACTACATTATGATCAATTTAATTTAAATGCAAGTTTACTAACAATAAAATTAAATAAATAATACCTAATTTTGAATTTAGATAGCAAACTGATTAACGTAGCAGGTAGCAGAATATAAAATATCCGCTTTTGAGTTCAGTGGTTAGTGTTTCCGGTTACCGTGCCTGTCTTTTCAGCTAAAGATGGCTCCCAAACCGAAACCTACGGAGAAATCAGGTGAATATTTTTCTGTTTTCCATAATACATCCAGGGTTTGTTTAATAAATGTTAATCGTGTTCGCTGTAATGATAAATAATTTAAAAATTTTTCAATTGAAAATGCATGTTTAGTGAAATAAATTATTTATGTAAATAAATACAAAACTAAATCCCTAAAAAAAACATCAAATAAAATTTACAGAATGAGTTATTTAAAGAGTTATTAAAAAACAACATGGTGACAGAAAATTAAAATCCATGCAAAATATATATTCATTCGCACTAAAATCATTTTCTGTTCTTTCCTAACCTTTAATTGTTTTTAAAGTGTAAATTGACACATTCACTTCATTTTAAAAAAGTTAAACTATTAGAAGATGGGGGGAGACAGAAAAATGTTGTTAAAATTTGCAACAATTCAGTGTGACCTAAACAGAAAAAGAATAAAATAAAATGACTCACTGATTATCCTCCTCGAAGAGATGACAGCTCAGCATCCTTTGGACCAGCTCACGAAGATCAGTTCCACTGCGTCGTCCTTCCTTTCCTTTAAAACCTCCTCTGGATCAGTTGATGTGATAACTCCTTTCTATTTCCATTGACAGAGGAAATAGAATAGGCCGAGTAGTATAAATATTTCCTAATTTTATTATTGACATTAGAAACCATTTTTTAAATTTAATTTAGAGGTGTGTATGCCAATATTGAATCAAAAATAAAAATTCGTTGAAATGCAAAATAATATTAATTATAAAAATGTATAGGTACTTACATGTATAACATGTTTCACAGAAGACTTTATGCGAAAATCTATTTTTACACTTGCCGGCTTTTGATTCACTAAAAACGTCCACTTGCCGAATCATTGGAAAATTCTTAAAACGTAATCTCCTTTTTGAGGCAAAATTGCACTTTCAAGTTGTTCAATTCCACTATAAACAAAAAAAATTTTATATTTTTAATAATAATAATATTACAAAATCGAAAAACTTATTTCTTAACAAACTAAACAAATAATAATTATCAATTTTAAAGACGCACATTTAAAGGATAGGAATATTTTATGTTGGTAAATAAAAACTACAATATATGCATTGCACGTACATACAGAGATAATATTCACCATATTCATACTTGGTATTTGTGTAACAATAATTATAATGGGCACCAGAAGAATTTAAGTAAAGCGGATATTTTTTTTTAATTTTTTCTTTTCAACGAGCTAAAGCTACCGACGGTAATTATATTCGTATGCAGTTGATTTATCAACAATAGTGATTTTATTTTACAGATTATCACTACCATTGGTTATTTAAAATTATTATTTAACTTCATATTCTGTTATAAAAAAGAGGACAATCACGATACTATAAAAAAACGGCATATACATACATATAACTTAAATTATTAACAGGTATCTTGAAAAATATCAAAAATTTTTTTTATCTATGTTATTTTATACCGATTGTTACCTTTGAGAAAAAAGTTTATTAAAAGAACAATTTTAATACTTGAGTTTGAAAAAATATTCCAAAAATTTCATTTACAAAAACTATATATGTAGGTATTATTTTATAAGAGAATGATTTTGAAAAATATTTATATAGTAACAACACTATTTACTTTAAATTCTTAATTATTAACTGTCTTAGAAAATCATCTTATTATTACATAGGTACATAAGATCCAATTAAATTAATTTTTTAAATTGATTATTTAAAAAATATTAATTTCACTTTCTAAACGTATATGAAAAATTTTGAATAAAGCGAAAAATAATTTGGAAGCACACGTTACGCGAGAATGAAAAAGAGAAGAAAAATATAAAAAAAATAGTAATAATTTGTAAAACAAAATTTTATCTTGCAACATTCGGTATTGTAATTTGTCACTCTCACGTTTTTGACCTATTATACAAGTAATTCTTTTACATATCTAGATTTACATAAATGTCAAGTTTCGAATGCCAAAAGAGGTAAAAATTACATATTGCAATTTTTAAAAGAATGGAACTTATATTTCTTGTGAATTTCTTATAAACAAAAATTATTATCAATTAGGTACGTTAAAGGAAGGTTTCAATGTTTTTGAATTTTTATTAAAAACCCGAAAAAATTGTTCAAATTAAAAAAATCTTTAAATTTATAATCACTATTTGTAATTTTGGAATAGATTTTTTATTTACTATTCAAAATATTAAAGACTATTCTTTTTCTTTATTTATTTAATTTTACGTCATTCGTTCGATTCCCGGTGCTTTAGAAATTCACAAAATACATTCACTGATCTGAATATTGGCAAAGATTTTTTTCCCGTTAAAATCGAATCCAAAGAAAAGATTTTGCATTTAAAAATTATTCTCATTTACTTATTACAAAATTCTCAAAAAACAAATTTTATAAAATAAGAAAATAGAAAGAAATTTTTGTGTTTTGAAATTTATATCCAAATTAATGAAAGTATATATATTTTTTAATAATTTCCATCTTTTCTTGGACGATGATGTAAAATTTTTCAGAGATAAAAATCTTTTGAAACCTATAATAATTATATCGAAACAAACATTGCACTAATATCGAGATTTTACGAGTTCGTTTTTTTACAATATCATATTTGGGCGTGTGCATTCTAAACCTTATTTTTTCAAGAAGGTTGAGTTTTCTTTTTTTCACTTAAAAATTAATATTGAGATAATTGCTGTGCAGAGTTACGCGACACGACAAGTAACGAAAAAAGCAAATACAATTAGTGTAATTGTGTATCACATGAATCATACATATATAATTATATTAAAAATTGACAAAAATGCGTCGAAATGATGTTTTTTCCTCTTATTTATAATTTTACGCTATAAAGAAAGCATTATTACTTTAACAGAATAGCACGTTTATACGGTAACCCTAATTTTTCTTATTAACTACTGTACACACAATATATAAGTATTTTTTCTTCTAATCTGTCTAGTTAATTATCGATAAAGAATTTTTTTTTCTTTCTCTAGTCGAACGATTATCTACGAAAATTGCATTTGCAATAAGCACTTTAATCATTGACTTTCAATCGCAGTAGAATTCCCATTCATTTCATTAAGCAGTTTAAAAATTTTTAATTCACATTTTTATAGATATTTTTTACAATTTTTTAATTTTTCAATGTACTCTACATAATTAACCAAAAGAATAATTGATTTTTAATAAAATTATTGAAAAATTTTGTCAATTTGCAGAAACTATCTAAATTTTCTCAAAAGGAATATTGACTTTTTGCGCCTGCACAGAAAAAAGAAAAAAATACATAATCGATCGCTTGAACCAAAGAAAAGAATTTAATTGGCAAGAGGGAGTGAATTTTTCTTTTAATATATATTGTATATAAAAAAAACGTAGAAATATTTCCTAAAATTGAAATTCGATCTTACAATTTTCAAAAAAAAAATATTATTAAAGTGCTCATTAAAGTGGAATAACAGATATTGTACATATGTATTATAAATCCAAAGTCAATTCAGCAAACACTTTAAAAAAATTACTTTATTTTATCACCTGTTGCATTTTGTTGCACCTTGTTGCATCAGTTAATAAAATATGTACGGACGAAAACACAAGTCCTCATTTAATTATATAGAAATAAAAATTGTGCATATATATAAATATATGTAATATAAAACTTTCCATCACAGTTTCGTTATTTCTTCAGCCTCAATTAAAATTTCCTATAATATAAGAAATTATGTATGTAAAAATTCTTTGACGGAAAATTATTATTCAAATGATTGTGTTGTTTGTTCATCAAAAAATAAAAATTTATATATATGCTTGAAAACAAAACGAGGAATTACTTTTTGAATCTACTTTTTAGAATATTTAGTCTCAGATAATAGGCACTATTACATAATCATGAGATCAACTTTGAAAAGTTTACGTTACTTTCAGAGATTAATCTTCAATATATATATATTTAATACAATAGAATAAAATAATTTCATCTTCATAAAATATTTCACGATAAATAGCTAAAACTTTGTAAAAACATTTACAAATTAGTTTATAGGCAATTCTCAAGCCTCTATTAAGTAAGGCTTTTTTTTTTACAAAAAAGGCTATTTGATTGTTTTTTTAATGTTTGGCCAACGAGAGAAGCGAAGCTTTTCTATTTCAATAATCGATTGAAATTTCAAATTCTATATTTGATTTGAATTTTTTGACTTTTCCGTTATTAATTATTAAATTTGTAAAAAAATTAGTTTTAGATTAAAAATGTAAAACAATAAGAAAAACTTTTTGGAAATTATATATATTTTCATAGAAACGTAAAATTTGAAAACAGTCACGCGTTGAATTTGAATAATTTTAAATATTCTACAAATGCTCGTATGAACAATGAGAAAATTAACAAGAACAGATTCTTCAAAATAAATCACAATTGTACTTTTTAGTTTCGATAAAAATTTTATATCGAATACGAATTGTATAAACGAAACTTTTTCTCAGTTTTATTGCAATAAAACTATTTTAAAGAATATTAAAATCTTTAAAAATATGTTCTTTTTTTTAAATTGTGTCCAATTCTTTGATACCATTTCTTTCTATTCCTATCTACTATATACTAAATTATTTTATTTATAGCTAATTTTATATATATATATATATATATATATATATATATATATATATATATATATATATATATATATATATATATATATATATAACTTCTATGTCTTTCATCCAAGTATTTTGTTTTGATTTATTTAGCTAACAAGACAATTAAAAACATCACTATAAATTTTCATATAATATACATATATAATATATAAATGTACTTTGTCATGTTGTACATTTTTGAGAAAAAGTATAACTAACCGCTTGCTTTTCTTTCAAAAAAACAAAAAAAATATCTTTCAATATTCGTTACATGTTTTTTTTTTGTTTTCTTATGGAACGTATAGAATAAGTCTATACCTATACATTTTTTTTTGCTTTGAGGCAAAATAATTGCTCAGTTTATTAAGTTTACTTAATAATAATAATTTCTTTATGATCGATTATTCGATTTAATTATTATTGTAAATTGTAATTTTATATTTGAGACTTTTTTTTTCAAATATTTCACTTTTGTCATTGAGCAGAAAAAAAAATCTCGAAATTTTGTAAAAAATGTTTATGAAATTAATTTTTATTTTCTCTCACGTTTATGTTGTCCTTTCAAATTATGTCCTTACGACATGGAACTTATGGCGTTGTGAGGAGATCCCATTTGGGTGAGAACTTTGTCCAACCATTGCAATGGTCCATGCAAGTGAGCTTCAATCCAACAAGGAGTCGAAGTTACATCCTGTCGATGATATTCAGCACCCCATCCTTTCACAAATGACATTCTGTAGGAATTAAAAACAATTGTGTATAGATGAACTTTAACAAATTTTTAAATTACCTTCTTTTTAAAATTTATTTACTATATTATGTTATTTCCATAAATTTTTCACGAATAAAATTCCACAGTTCTTCTCCTCTGATTAATTTATAATAAATTTCACAGTGTTGAAAAATGATAAAGATGGTAATAGCAGAAAAAAAGTGAGGCGAATTTTTATGTATCTACAGTTTTATAACCAAATTTTCACTCAACAAAATAACTATTTAATCAAATTTGAATAAAAAAAGTATAAAATGAAATAAAAATAAATAAAATAAAATAAAAATCGCAGTTACCTAATTGTACACATTTTCGTCAATTCGTAAACAGCTTCAAATCCATGATTCACACTCTGGGACAAAAGTGAAGCAAATTCCTGATTGTTGAATATCTTGAGTGAACATCCCGGTGGAATTTTGCACACTGTACTAGGATGAAATCCATGGAAGTGATTGCAATTTCTCGATTGTACAAAAATAGCCGAATCAGAGAGACATTCTGCGTAGACTTCACCGCCAACGTAATATAAGTGCACTCCTTTTCCAATGTGTCTCCTTGTATTTTCAATTGTCGAATTTCTATTAACATTTGATAATTGGCCGAGACAAAATCTATCGGAATTATTGCTGGGATTGGTGAAACCATCGACAATCACCGAATGACTCTGACAGTGGAATATCTCGCCGACACGGCAATTTAATTCGTAGTATGCAATCGATGCCCAGTAGGGTTGTTCTTGATAGCAAACTGGCGCAACTGCGGGCGAATTTCCAGTGTCCATTGCCACCGGATCAGGTGGTGGTGATTGCCCATGTTGTGAACCATCTTCCGGCGGTGAGTAGGCAGGCGGTGGCGTTTCCGGTAAGCCATTAGTGCCGTATGGACTCTGCGGATTACTCGAACTTGCCGGACTCGGAACTGAACTCACTGACGATATTGGCGAAGTGGGATTTACATTTGTATTACCGGCATTAAAACCGCTCGTGGAATATGTGACATTGTGTGGCATTGTTGGCTCCGGGAGTTGTTGGAACGGTAGAAGCGAATGACCGGGCGCAAATTCCGAGTGTCTCGGTACTAAAACTGGCGGCAATACTGGACTCTCAACACGTTTATAATGATACGGATTAATGCAGACTTCTTTCTGCTTTGCCGAGAATGGATATTGACAGAGTTCCAATGGTTTTAATTCGTGATGCGATTGAAGATCGGGCCATCGCCAGACACGACAATAAATCACGTGCGGTAAACCCTTACGATGTGAAACTTGTAAACGACCGTCTAAACTTCGCGGAATTGTCACGCACTTGCTCGGTGTACCGGGACAACTTAGTGCACGTTCAAGTTCCTCAATTGCACCCTTTCGTTTCTTCAATTTCTTCACGAGAGAATCAACGGCCTTCTCGGCCCATTTCTCCTCCTCGTCGCCCTGCTTCCAACCGAGTAGCTTCTTCACCGCGGGACTCGTGAAGGAAAATAAACTATTCAAAGAGGACATTGGTCCTGAACTCGATGAGCCTTCCTCGTCGTCCATTTTTGTCTTCAAATTTTCAAAAGATTAAGCTGCACTTGTTCTCGAGTGTGTGTGTGTTTGTGTGTCAAAATTTTCTCGCAATAGTTACACTGAAAAGTATGCAAACTTTTAATGTTTTTCATTTTTAATGATTCAATTAATTTTAAACAGATTAGAAGTAGAATTCGAAATTTAACAAGAAGACGAATATTAAAACGAAGACCGTTAAAAAATTTCTCCCCCACGTTTCGAAATCTAAATGATTTCCTCTTCAGGGAGTCAAAATTAAGAATAACCTGCACATTAAAAATTATAAAATATAATTAATGCATCATAAAATAAATACAATAAAAAACCCAAACATTCCAGAAACAATAAAAGGAATATAATCAAAATTTAATACAAGCAAAATAAATTGAAAATGAATAATTTTTCTATGAAAATAATTACCACTAAAATCTATTTAAATATTATACTTGTGAAAATTATAAATTTTGTTAAAATTTAGAATAATACTTACTTATAAAAACTCTACATCAGCTTTTAAAAAAGTCATCTCATCGATTTAATATTTATAATTCATTTTGGCTTCTTGTAAGGCAGTGGAAATTGGTGAAAAAGATTCTGTAGAAAAATAAATGAATTAATTACATTCGGTAATAGGGATAGATTATTTTTATAAAAATTGGACACTTGTGCATTGACGTGTTGACAGTGATTGTGAGAAACAAACTTTACGAGTGGAAAAAAATTTCCAATATGAATGCATTTACAAAAAATTCGATACTTGTCAATTATATTTTTTTTTTTACTATACAAAGGTTTTTTTTTACAAAAAAGGCAAAAATTAAAGATAGATTTACACAAGAAAGCTTCGTCCCTCCTCTTCCCTCTTGACCTTACGTCCCTGTTGAACTTGCATTGCAATGAATTACCACACAATAAATATGTTTTTAGATAAAAAAAATTTACTTACCACAAATGCACAACACTTAATTAATCCTTGAAAAAATTTCTGATCTATTTTCACCGAATGCAAGAAATATTTATTGTCTCTTGAATAATTGTTGAATATAGAATCTATGGCGTTACAACATAATGGCGGCAGAGTGTTTATGCCTAAGCAGCCATAAACTACATATATATAGTGAGGAAACCAACCTACATATTTAGAATTATCTAAGGGTGCCTTCACATGTGAAATATTGATATATCAGGGGTTCCATTGTAAAACGTAGATTATTCACAACCTAGCCCTGGAAATTTCATTTGTTATAAATAAACCTTTAATCGTTCTCTCTCTTTTTGTTTGTTGTGACGTAGGCTTATTAGTTATTACATGGGATACGTGTCGTCATATCCGAAAACTCACCTGATTTTGCTGTTTGTTAAGTCGTGTTGTATAAACTATTTTCCTCGAAGAAGAGGAAAAAGTAACTCAGAAATGTCATCTACAGAGAAAGAAAATAGTTCAAGTCCTCAAGAACATTTACCCCAAGAAGAAGAAAGTCAATCTACAAATAATGAAATTGTCTCAGCCGAAAATAATGAAGGTGAAAGAAATGTAAGTGTAAAAATTTATTTTTTTACTCCAATTGATCAGTTTTAAAGAAATTACATTTTCAATAAATAACTGACAGTTATTGCTTCAAGAAGTTTGCCTTTTATTCAATTATTTAAAAAATGACACATATGAAATTAAATTTTGCTACTGTTTTCATTACATAAAAAGGCGTTTCCTAGAAACGAAATTAAAAATAATTTTTGATATATTCACATGGAATAACACGTGATTTATTAATTGAAAAAAAAAGATTTTACAATTGATTCTAATTGGTGAAAATATTTTTTTTTATCTAAATATAAGTATTGTAATGCAACCTTGAAAAGTTATTTCAATTCCAAATTTTAGAATTTTATGAATAAAATTAAAAGTATTATAGTAAATATAAAAATATTATTGATTCCCTGTAAAAATTATTGATCATAACTTTCAGGTTGCAGTTGAAACTGATGAGCAGCGACGAAAACAAACAACATGGTCGGAATCATTTTTTGCCATCACTAAATCCCTAATAATTCGTGCACTTATAATTTATTTCATAAGCTCATTCTTCCGTCGACCTCAGACTGATGTACAAACTCAACAAGGTTCAAATAGTGCCGGTGGTAGCACTATGCCCAAATTAAGTTCATTGAATATCTTTGAAAATGGAACTTTATTTGACATGAATGTTTATTTATCGGAATTGTCAAATTTTAACGATTTTTCTAATCCAGATGCGCATATTTGGAGGGAAAAACGTTTAATTTATGGCGATTGGTCCAGTGGTCCGGACAATGACGGTACAAGAGTTCACGTTCACAAATTCACACCTTCCAAACAATTAATAAATAATGGTTCCATTTATCTTCACGTTTTTGTCACAAAAAGTGGCAAATCGCCCGATCCTAATGCAGGAAAGGGAAGATACGCTGGAAAGGACATGATATCGTATGCATCAAAAATGTTAAATAAATTCAAACGTGTGAAATATCAGAAAACGCATAATTTACTAACGGGAGAAACTACAGCAACTGAGGAGGAAATTAAGGTAAATTTTTACAAATCCTCGCCTTTTATTTACTATTTGCACAAGTTAATAAAGTTAAAAAAATTTTACAGAAAGCCGAATTGATGAATCAGGAAATTCTTTCCCATTGGCATCCAAATACGACTATTAATTTTGTTGTTGATCAAACCAATTGGGTACCGGGTCAAGTTCCTCCTCCTTTAAATGAATGTGAGTTTAAAAAAAAAAAAAAAAAAAACTAATTTCAATTCTTCCGACTATTTATTTATTTATTTATAGTAAAACATTTTAAGATAATGCGAAATTTTCTTTTTACCAGATATCGAATTTTCAATGGGAGGTATGAACTACAAACCAGTCGTTTATTTCAATGATTTTTGGAATATGCAGAGAGACTATCACCCTTTGAATGATTCGATAAAAGAACTTGAATTGCGTCTTACTTATCAGCCTCTCTCATTATTTAAATGGCAACTCTACACGGCTCAGAATATGAGAAATAAATGGACGTCTTCGATTTTAGGTAAAGAATTTATCTTAAAAAAAAAAAAATAAAAAAAAATAAAATGATATTCCAAGGGAAATTTCATTAATGAATAAAATAATACTATTTTTCCAGGCAATACTGACGAAGAAGATAGTGATCAGGATACGTTAAAAGAAGCGCTTCTTGAAACAAATCCCTATCTTTTGGCCTTGACTTTTGCAGTGTCAATCTTGCACAGCATCTTTGAGTTTCTTGCATTCAAAAACGGTATAAACAATTTTTCTAAATTTTCGAATCGAATATTCCGCAATTTTTTATTTAAAGAAATATAATTCTGTAATTTTTATGTTTATTTCTGTTGCAGACATTGAATTTTGGAATAATCGAAAATCATTGGAGGGTCTTTCGGTGCGTAGTGTATTTTTCAATGTATTTCAATCTGTGATAGTTCTTCTTTATGTTCTCGATAATGAGACAAACACAGTGGTTCGTATAAGTTGTGCAATTGGACTCTGTATTGAAATTTGGAAAATTAATAAGACTGTCGACATAAAAGTGAATCGTGAATCAAAAATTTTCGGTATCTTCCCGAGAATATCGTATCAGGATAAAGGATCCTATGTGGAATCATCGACGAAAGAATATGACAGACTTGCCTTTAGATATTTATCATGGGCACTTTATCCACTCCTCGGTGGCTACGCAATCTATTCATTAATGTATCTTGAGCACAAGAGCTGGTACTCTTGGGTATTGAGTATGCTTTATGGATTTCTTTTAACATTTGGCTTCATTATGATGACACCACAATTATTCATCAACTACAAACTCAAGAGTGTCGCTCATCTTCCATGGCGCATGTTATCCTATAAATTCTTAAACACATTCATTGATGATGTGTTTGCCTTTGTCATTAAAATGCCAACGCTCTATAGGTTAGGCTGCTTCCGAGACGATATTGTCTTTTGTATATATCTTTATCAACGTTGGATCTATAAAACGGATCTTAGTCGTGTCAATGAATTTGGATTCTCCGGTGAAATGGCAGCTGAATTGAAAGACAAAAAAGCAATAGAGCCACCAAAAACTGAGGAATCGGTGAAAAATGAAAAAACCAAGAAAACTGATTAATGTTCTTGTAGAAGCATTTGTTTCAAATAGATTCATTAATTTTTAAATGAGAATTTACAAACGTTTTAAGTACATAAGTACCAAAGTAACGTGTGAACTTTGAAATAAACACGAATACAAGGCGTGTGCGTGTGAATATTTTAATTGAGTTGAAAAATATATTCGCACAATGAAAGTACGTCGTATATATATATATAAATGTAATTGAAGCGATTCAGTGATGTTATCAATATGTATAAAAGAAAACGCCTCTATAATGAATATATATGCCCGAGCGGTGTGAATATTCACTGAAAATCATTCATTCTCATTTCTAGTGTATCGAATTTTATAAATTTTCAATCATAATGAACCCAATTTTTTATTCAACTGAATTTCTATTTAACACAACTTTCATAAAATAGTATTTCAATTTAGCAGAATTCTTTTTTATTAGAATTTTTAAATGATATTTTTCTCAAGACAATTTCTATTAAACTGAGATTTTATTATCTCAATTAAAATTTAACTGCATTTCTATCTGACAGAACTTTTATTTGGACAAAAATCAAAATTTTTATTTACACAACCCTTCATTTATCAAAATGATAAATTGAAATTCGACTAAATAAATATTTGGTTAAATTCGATTTGATAGATTTCGAAACACTAGAAATTTAGGCACATGATTTTCACGAAATATTAAATTCTTTAATATGCCTTTAGGAAATTTTACTATTTATTATTTGCTAATTTAAAACAATATTTTACAAATTTTCACTTTTTTTCAATAATGCACAATAATTTCCTAAGCAATTTTATCTTAGGTTTTTCAACATTCCAAGAGGTATTATTATTTCCCTGTCGTACAGATTTTGTTGCTTTTTATATGGTCCATAAATTTTACTCTTTACCCAAAAAAGAAAAAGACTTAAATTATCAAATAAGTTGAATATGAAAATAAAAGAGCATATATATAAAAATATCAAAGTAGACAAAGAGAATGAAACAAGTAAAATAAATGATAATAAATCGATAACAATTTATTTTCTTTTTCATTTTAAATCACATAAGAAAAATAGAATTTAATATTTAGAATTTTATCGAAACTCATAAATCATTTGACTACCAAAGTTATATTTTGCACTGCATTCTTAATTTCTTGAAATAATAATGTTTTCATCATGTTTAATTGAAATATAAATAGTTGATTAAAATAAATTAATTGATAATTGCACTAAATTTTAAGGAGGGATATGCGACAATATCACAAAATCATAAAAATCATCTCTATTATGAAAAAATATGTTGACAAATTTGTATTATATAATAAATATAATATCATAATATTTACGTTACTGAAAATCCAATGTGCAAAAACATTCATAAAAGAACGTAAAAATTAGTGAGAAATCAACAAAATGAGATTAAGAATAATATAATAATTAATGTTAATTTACATATACAGATTGATCATTAACTTCCAAAACCCTGGAATTTAGTTTTTTTTTTTTTTTTTTGTTTTCTTTGTTCAAAAAACAAACATAATCATTAAGAATAACGACAAGTCAGTTATGTGTTAATGAACATAACATATTTTCCACATTGGAAAGATTGTCAAGAAACGTGACAAAATATTGTGCTTGTAAAACAATTTTCTCTTGACAGTCAACAAACTACGACGTTGGCACATTTCACAGATCTTTTACTTCAATATTTTATTTATTTCACTTAAAAAATTGTTTTAGCGTCTTAATCAATCTTAATCAATAAATTACATTTTCAATGTAATTTTCATTTTCTTTTATCATAAATAAATTATTAATAAGAAAAATTGTGTTTTTACATCTTCTTTTTTTTTATTTTCTCTACATTTTTTTCCAAACTTTAGATTTACTTGTAAATATATTTGCAAAATTAAAAATTCAATTTCTTATTAATCTCAGGTTTAGAACAAAAAATATATTTTTTTTTATTGTGGCGCATTCCTCCTTAATTTTATAATAAAAATGTAATTTGTTTATTATTTACAATGCCGCACGAAACGATTTATTTAATCTCAGAGATAATACCACAAAGAAATATAAAATCATGCCATTTATATAATAAAAAATAAATAAATAATAATGCAATAAATATTACAGAAATGTTTTTAGATACTGAAATTTTTTAAAGCTTTATTAGAATTTCTCCAACTTAATATGTTTTCTATTTTTCTTTTTTCAAATTTCCAAATTGTTCTTGAAAACGAAAATTCAATTTTAATAATCATAATTCTTCTTTATTCATTTCTTTATTTTCAAAAGTTTTCTTATTCAAATTTATGAAAATTACTCAATCAGACAAAATGTTTCAAAACTAAAAAGAAATTCTTTCTCAATGAACAGTCGTTTTTATTTCAAAAATTGATATTCTCAATGATTTCCTAAAGTATATTATACATATATACAGTTAGGTATTTATATATTAAATTAAGTAAGTAATGAAAAAAATAGTGCTAAACAGCCGGACTGCTTTTTTTCTCCTATTAGTTTGACATTGTCAAACCTGCATCTTTCGCCATGCTGTAGAATAAACTATCTCGTCTTTGAAGTAAATTAATAGGTGAATCAAATTCCACAATTGTACCTTTATCTAAAACTATCACCCTGAGAAATGGGGATAAAAAAATTGTTTTTCTTATTAATTTATTTTTTTCAAAACTAAAATTTATTCCATTATATTTCATTGATCCTATTTTTGTTTTATTCATTTAAATTGAATTAAATAAATAAGCTATGAATAATTCTGCTTTCTGAGCAAATATTTAAGTTAATTTTCTTTTTATATATATAAACAAATTTAATAACTTTGAGAGAAATATTTATTTTAAAATATAAGCGGGAAGAAATATAATGGAATGAGTGATGAATTTTTTATCTTTTTAATAAAAACAGTTATTAGTTTACCTGTCTGAATCAAGAATAGTATTAAGCCTGTGAGCGATCGTAAGAACGGTACATTCTTTAAATTCCTCTCTGATGGTCCTTTGTATGAGGTCGTCTGTTTCTAAATCAACGGCAGCTGTGGCTTCATCTAAAATAAGTACTTTAGTTTTTCGCAATAAGGCTCGCGCTAAACAGATTAATTGTCGTTGTCCCACACTGAGATTGTCACCGCCTTCTGAAACTTCGTGCATCAAGCCACTGGGTAATCCTGAAAAAAAATTTATCCAATCGAAATGAATACTTTATATACGAAACAAAAAAAAATATAATATATATTTTATATTCTAAGAATTTGAGAAAATGAAACCTTTAATAAAACTTTTAAGATGAGCGTGTTCAAGTGCTTTCCACACTTGATCGTCAGAATAAACCCCAAATGGATCAAGATTCATTCTTAAATTGCCGGAAAATAGTACGGGATCCTGAGGAATTATCGTCAGTCTAGATCGAAGTGTATGTAATCCAAGTGATGAAATATCAACATTGTCGATGAAAATTTTTCCATCGGCTGCCTCAATTATTCGGAATAATGCAAGAGTCAATGACGATTTTCCAGCACCAGTTCGACCGACAATGCCAACTTTTTCGCCACCATTCACCGAGAAACTAATTCCCTGTAACACCAAATCGAGTCCTTTCCTATAGCGCACTTTAAAATCACGAAATTCAACGCCACCAATTGTTGGCCATTCTTTTGGTGGTTCATGATCAACAATTTCCCAAGCAGCCTCTTGTGGCGTTTCACCATATTCTTTTATTCTCTCAACAGCCACGATATTTGTCTCAACATCGGATGTCATCCGCACCAGCCAATTCAATGTCTGAGTAATCTAGAAATAAGCAGACGAAAAACATTTAACCCTTTTAAAAAATTTCTCCCCTCATTATGCATTCCAGACAAATTTCTATAAATATATTGTCAGTGCGTTTTTCTGTTTTAATTTAGAAAAATACATAATTAACTAAAAAAATGTCTTTCTCTCAGTGTAGCGTCACAGAAACGAGTTATTGCTGCTCGACAATCATGCGTTAAACTCTCATTGTAAAATATCAACAACAAAAAAGAATGTTATTTCAAAAAATAAAATTTTCAAGCAAACACAAGTGTACCTTGTCACAGCTTTGATAAAGACGTTGGAATTCTCTAACTGAGACGAAACGTTCACTTCCCAACTATGAACCAAAACATCACGTGCCAAAGTTTCTCATCATCTTCACACATTCTTTGTTTATGAAAAAAAAAACTTTAACGCATGATGTTTCAGCTTTTATTTCACACCTAATTGTCTTTCGCGGTCCTTATAATATTAATTATTTATATGTTTCTTAAAAATCTTGTAATTGTAAATCAAAATAAAAGAAAAGTGAAAAATTTTTTTTTTTCAGATTGACAATTTTTGAATATCAAAGAATAAAAGTGATTTAATCTTACTTGTAAGGCATAACTGAGAGATAGACCAGCAATTCCAGCTTCGAGATGTTTTTCTCTTCCTAAGACGCAAAAGAGTGCAGCAAAAAATATAATTAAGTTGCCAACCATCTCTAATCTTATGGCTAACCACCTGAAAAAAAGAAACGAATGGTTGTGTAAAAAATAAAAATAAACAGGGAACAAATACATATAGAATATTCCTGCGACTTGTATAAATATTATAAATTAGGGGAAAAAACATTACCTATTGGCAATAATACTGGGAAAATAGCACACTTGATTAAAGTCAACTCTCATTTCTGATTCCTTGATAAATCTTTCTTGTACACCGTAAGCTCTAATTGTTTGTGCACCTGAAAGTGTAAAAATAATCAAGTATTGTTTATATGGGGAAAAAATGTTTTCTTTTTGAGATATATTTCAACATACCAGTAACAGATTCACCAAAATGTGAATATATCGGAGATCTGGAAACAGATTCTAAACGTTTCAACTGTCGCGACGTGGAAACGTAAAAACGCTGAACGAAGTAATAAATTAATCCCATTGGAAAAATAACACTAACAAATTCAGGTGTACTGAAACTGATGACCACCAAAGTGGCAACAACCTAAAAATAATCAAATCAAATATTAAAAGAGGCACAAGAAGAACAATTATTTATTTAAGCCAGATAATAAGGAGCGCAAACATTGCAAAAGTTAATTTGAAAATTGACAAATATACCTGTGAATGAATAAGTTACCACTATACAATAACAAATAATAATAATCATTGCGAGTATTTTTTCTTCTTTTAAAATTCCCGTTTACATTTAATAAAATAAAAAAAATAATTATTAACTTTTGCAATAAAATTAAACACGTTTTTTACATTATTGTACAAGAATATAAATTAACACTGCAAAAGACGTATTAACAAATAAATAAACATTAAGCAAAGCAACAATAAAATCCCATAACCACAAATTATTATCAGCTTGATCATATTATAATCAAACACGTTTTTACAAAAAAGTTTCACTCCTTAATATTGTATACACATATTTTTCTACAAAAAATTCATTTCGAACCTTATAATATTAAATTTGAAACTTTTTTCAAAACTGTATAAAAACAAAAATTAATACGTGTCACAACTAAAACAACGAAAATAATAACAAAAAACGCAAAAATCCTAAACTAAAACATTAAAACAAGCAAAAAATAATAACAATCAACATGCTAAGCATTTTGAACACTTTCTTTCTCTCTCTCGAAAGCGGAAATTACAAAACTTCCAAAGCTTTTTATTTTCGACAATTTGGCCCACCAACATGTACGTTAAATGTATTATTTATATAGATAAATATTCCTTAAAGAACACATATAATGTAAAAAAAAAAATTTTTCCTTGTGTTGATTAGATTGAGAATTAAAATCAGGACACAATTATACAGTCACCATAATTTCTATACGATTTTCTTTTTCAAACAATACAATATGTAGATTTTTTGGAGAAGAATATTTCTTTGAATACTTTCTACATCTGACTACTGAAAGGCGCTTCTTTATAATAAATAGAAGTCACTTTTAAATTAGTGCATTATTAGAATCACAACCAATTCCTTTTTTTATTTTATGTTATCTACTTTTCCTGCCTCACTTTGAAAGTTTATGGAAAAAAATAATTTGTATATTTCTAACACCACTACTCGACAACAATATATATTATATATATATATATGAAAATAACTAAAATATATAGTAACAGAAAGTAAATATTACACTAATTTAAGGGAATTCAAAAATAAGGAAACAACGAAATCAAATTGCCACTATCAATTTTCTTTCCTCTCGAAAAACATCCAATTAGCCAAAATTGCATTTCGATTAATTTTTATTCAGTCAAACTTTTGTTTAATGACCGTTTAAAAACGGTCAAGTGGAAATGGAAAAGTTTATCAAAGGGAAATTCTCGTAAATTGACTCGTGGCAATTTGATAAAACGTAAGTGAGCAAGCAAAGTAGATTTTCGTCTCCTAAGGTGCAAATGTCTACAAAATCCGCATCATCGTTATCATCGTCATCATCAGCCGTGAGAGGGGAATGTTACCTCGAAGAAACAATAGATGGTATCGGAAATTTGTTGGGGAAGCGAGGTGTCCAGTACGTCGACGTCCTTTGCAAATCTGGATATGATACGACCTGCGGGAGTCGTATCAAAGAACGTCAAAGGAACTCGCATCACTCCATGCAGCATCACAAGGTGCATCTGACGAGCAGCTAGCCAGCAACCCAGCTGTGGTGCCAAATCACAGCAAAAGCTCGCAATTGCTACAACATCGCCCGATATTATCAATCTTTTTTTCCCTCAAAAAAAAATGCAATTTCTTTTTTCTTTTCCATCATCTTGCCGTGCAAAAAGAAAAGAAAAAATTTGTTAGACCTACTTGTAAAAAGAGTTATTCTACTTGCTTCATTCAAAACATACTAAATTCTTTAAATTTTAGAAACTGAGAGTAGACACAGTTTGGCACAATAGGTTGCCAAATATTAAAAGTCAAATAATGTTTAGAAACCATTTTTTTTCTCTCTTAAGAACATGTAATAGAATGATAGTGTATTTTAATTTTCCAAATTATTTTCTCCATGAGACAATTTTGAAATCAATTTTCAATCCAAACAAAATGAAATCTGAAATTGTCTCGTGGCAAATATTTGTCTTTTCTTTCGAAAAAATAATTTTCTACTTTTTCTATCCAACAGTGTGGAATTATTTTTGGATAATGAAAATCAGATTATTTCCATCACATGTTAAGAAAAAAAATCTCCATTAAGATCGAAAAAAGGCATATACAATCAGAAAAAAGGATAGTCTTTTTTAAAGTTCAATTTTTTTTTAAATAGGAAAAGAAAGGAATGATCATGCTACTCATGAGAGCTAAAAGATGCCAAGTGGAAATTGTTAGCTACTTAAACTACAGAAATATGATTCCGAAAGAGGATGAAAAGATTTACGTGAGGAAACCAATATTGGAAGGATGTGTAAGAGAAAGAGATAGAGAGCATTTCTAAAGCGCAGGCAAAACTACAGCTCAAAATTAAACATGATATTTAATTATTAGTATAATTGTGTCCTTGATTAATTCTAAATTTTTCATATTATCCTCGCGAATTCCGCTGACCTTAAAATCGATATGAAATCATTCCGCAGTTAAAAGCCTCATTCAATATTTAATCAACAACCTAAGAAATTTGTAATCTTGATGCATTCGACAATCTCCAAAGATTATTATTATTATTATTATTATTATTATTATAGAAAATATTCTTGGGATGCAGATTTGTAAAATATATGAAAATTCATTTCTCGAGAAATAGTTACAAAAAAACAAAATAGAACAACCAAAAGAGTAGAAAAAAAAATTAAAAACCAAAAGAAAATTTGGAAACATTTCGTAGAATCATTAAGCTTACCCTAAAAAAACAAGCCACCCATTGAGAAAATGTCAAGGGAAGTCTTGTATCTATAACATCAATGTCGCTACTAAAACGACTTAAAATGCGACCATTGGGCACTGTGTCGAAGAAAAACATGGGAGCACGCATTACCCTTTTCAATGTTCCTACTAGTAATATGATTGCCGATTGTATGACACCAAGATGAATCGACAGCGAGGCACAATAGACACATATGACTGTAACACACAACTCGTTCTTCAATATCCAAAATATATATTAGATTTTATATGTAATTTTGCAATTCTCCATTTTTCATTTCGTTTCTATAGCAACGGTCACCATAAGAACCGTTACCAAGGCAATAGTTACCATAGCAACCGCTACCACGGCGACGGTTTCCATAACAACCATCACTTACCGTATTATAATCATAATAATAATATTGTCGAAAACCAATATAATTTATTTTTAAATACAATTCTCGATCAGAAATATAAATGCTACTGTTTAGCATTAGTGTTGTTTATTATTAGCCATTTTTGCTGCAAAAAGTGCAAATTTCAATGGATATTTATTATGTGCAGCTTTGAACGTGCTTTAAAGGCTCGAGTGTATATTAGAGATAAAAAAAGGCCCACTTTATCCAATCACCTTAAAAAAAAAGAAAAAAAAATTTAATTTAATTTTAATGCGAATAATTTTTTGTATTATTATTATTCTTTTTGTCTCAATTACCCGGGAAAAACAGCCACTCCAATTTTGGAGAACCGTTGGAATTGCATTATCAACAGTATCAATATCTTTGCCAAGAACATTAAGAATTCGTCCGCGTGGAGTTTGATCAATAAAAGACATTGAAGCCTTCATAATAACTTTCATAACATCGAGAAAAATTCCCCGTGACGCGTAAACAGCTCCAAGTGAAACTGCTATCGTCTTCAAAGACATCACCATGCCTTGAATATCAGAGAAATTTTTTTAATTTTTTACAGAATATTCAAAAATATTAAAGAAAAATTCTTTTCCAACAAAATTTTAAATATAAAATTGAAAACATATACATAAAATTCATATTTTGATTATTTGTTATTGAAACAAATTTTTGCACCATTAAACCATACAATTTTCTATAAACATTTATATACGAAATTAAAAAGCCCATGTGTACGTTTACTATGTACAAAAAGATAAAACACATTTTTGCCGGTCACCTTAAATAATAAAAAACAAAAAACCCACGATAATCATGCCCATCAACTTATTTTGCTTTTGTTTGTTTCTTTATGTGAATTACCCGGAAAAAACAGTCGATCCAACTTTGAAGAATCATTGGAATTACGTTATCAACAGTATCAATATCTTTGCCAAGAACATTAAGAACTCGTCCTAGTGGAGTTTGATCGAAAAAAGACATCAAAGCCTTCATAATAATTTTTATAACTTCTAGAAAAATTTCTTGTGATGCGTAAATAGCTCCAAGTGCAACAGTCACTGACTTCAAACAAATCATCACGCCTAAAATTTGAAATTCAAAGAAAAATTTGTAAACTTCTCTTTTCTGTCACAAAATATACAACTTTCATGTATTTTATGTATTTACTTTTGTAAACTATTTTAGTATTTTCTTTTTGTTCATTTAATTTCTAATTTAATTTCTTTGATGCATAATAATTTTATTTATATTTCTCTTCTTTTCAACTAAAACTGAAAATTGAAATTGAATAATTGATAAAAAGTCCAGTATCAAAGTCTCAAGAAAGTTACTTTAAATTATAAAGATGAAAATTCTAAAAGTGTTAAATTCTTTTTTTTGCATAATATAAATGATGAATGAAATTTGGACATTATATTTTTAACACAAAAAAGCACACTGAGATGATGACAACAAAAAATGTGATTTAAAAGCATCAATCGCAGTACGTTTAAAAGAAACAAACGTTTCATTTATAAATAAATTTATTTTATTTATTTATAAGAAAAATTTTCAAAGGCAGATTTTAAGCACTTTATTCATTAAGAGCCTGACTTTTTTCAAACAAATAAAAATAAATAAAATTATACTTTATTAAGAAAAAAAACTTTAACACTTTTTAACTTAAGAAACAGATTTTTAGCTAAGAAAATTTTTTTTAACTTAAAACGGAAAAATCAGACACTCGTATGAATTATCTTTGAATTGAATAAAAAGGAAAGAAAAATGTCAAGATTTAATTAATATTAACGCGCACCTAGCGTTTTGTTTTAAACATTGACGAATATTTAATTAGATATTTTGTTAATATACCTCAAAGGTATCTTCTATCAAAGAAGAAATTAAAAACGGTAAAGTATTATCGACAACATCAACGTCTCTCCCCATCCGACTAAGAGTTCTACCAATTGGCGTTTGATCAAAAAATGATAACGGAGCCCGAATAACGCAATCAAGAGCGCGTTGAAAAATATTTTCGGACGCAATTATTGCTCCTAATAAAATTGTGAGAAACATTGTGGGTGCCGCCAAGCCTATAAAATTAAAATATTATGCAAGTGCGCAAAACAAAAAATATATTTGTGCTGGACATTATTTAAAACGTTCAAAGCATTAATTAATTATTTTTAATTTACAATAACAGATTTCATATAAAAAATAAAAGTAACGAGGGTTATTTTTTTTAAATAAAGAAAAAGATCCGTTTTAGTTATATTTGAAAAATATGGTACACTTTCAAAAAAAATAAATAAATAAAATAAACCTCATACTATATTATTTATATATAAAGGGGAATGGGAGAAAAAATGAGATTCAAACAAATTTTCAATCACTATACACTAATACTGTGAAAGTAAATGAATTTCAAGATTTCATTGTTAGTGCTGCATTCGCATATTAAATATCAAAGGTGTTAAATATCTACAGGTGCTCGTTAAATCTTTCAATAATACTATTGGTGTTGACTTTTTGAAACAAAATTTTATTCTACTTCTCAACCTAATTAAATTATTGATGAGTTCGATTACTCTTTACCTTTACAATCTTTTGGGAATGAAATGTTAGTTTTTATAAAATATAAAAAATTTTTAATACATTTAAAAAAAACTGTCATTTTTTGATAAAAACTTTGGATTAATATGAAAATGTTCAATATTTATAAAAATTGTATTTGGCCCTCTTGTTTAAATTTTCAAATTAAGAACTTCCAATTTATATAATTTAAAAAAATTTTAAAGATAAAAAAAATGTAATTTATTTAAAAAAATAGTACAAAATAATTTAATTTTTCAGAAAATCAACAACCAAATAGTTCTCAATAAGCTTAATGATGAAAATTGAAATAATTGCACAATATAAAAGGTAAAATTGTTTTAGCAAATCGACACCCATTTCATTGCACAGTGTGATTATTTTTTTTTTATTAGGGAGAGGGGTTAAAATAAAAATCCGGATTATTTGCATTAGTTAATCACAATTGTACCCATTGGTGGACCATGTGTGGTGGTGGGGGGTTTTTTTTTCTTTTCTTTTAATTGTTTAGTGCGTATCGTTATCAAGAATTTCTTACTGCCTATAGAATAATTCAAGTATCATTCTTGAGATTGTTTTGCATACCGATGCAAGGCAAAATAACCAAGCTTTAATCGTTGGCGGTAAAACGTTATCAATGACGTCAATGTCCTTTCCAAAACGATTAATGACTCTGCCTATGGGTGTCGTGTCAAAAAATCCAACAGGTAATCGCAGTATACCAAATAATAATTCAGAATGGAGCAGTGTGCTGCTTCGTAGGCAGCCAATGGCCATTATTATTTGTGCAAAACACACAAAAGAGGCTGAAATACATTTCAATTACACCCATCACTTTTTTTTTGTGTTTAATCTAATTATGTATATTTCTAAATTCCCTAAAGTTACCTTTCAAAATTTTTTTTTTCATTCTCAATCAATTATAGGAGAATTTAATTTAATATATAATATTTGTTTTTTATAGTTGGAAAATTAATTCAAATAAAAAATATTCTTTATAAACTAATAAATATATTTTATTTAAATTTATTTTAGTCTTTTAATTGAATTTTTTTCAAGAAATTTCCTTTTAAAAATTTTTTTCTCTCATATAATACGAGACATTTTTTTCAATTTTCTCAGAAATCATTGATATAATAATTAACAAGGAGAAAATTTCGCGAGAAATCTTTATCTACTTTGAAGAAACGGGAATCATCTTTTGTATTTACTAAAAATTGCGATTTAGTAACAATCTTTTTAAATAAAATTCTGTTAATAAATGTTTTTCGTGTTTTGATTGAATTTTTTGCAAATAAAATGAATAACAGCAACATGCTGTCAATAATTATAAAATAATTGTTAGGAAATAGATAGAAAAGTTATTATTACAATTGAACAAAAATTTATAACTTCATGCCAAACAACTTCCAACTTTTCATTACTAAATTTGTTTATTATAAAAAATCGAGGGGAATGTAATATTTTTAATTAATTTTCGAGAAACTACTTTAGAGGCTCTAATTACTACTGTAAGTTTACATATAAGTGCTGGTCAACTTATACATGCAAACAAATTTTTTTTTTAATTCAGATCATAATTATTTTTATTTTATATTCTATTTTCTTTAAAATAAAAGGATAATAATTTAAATTTTAATAGAAAATGAATTTAAAATATTTTAAATGTTAAATTTTGTCTGAATTACAATGCAAAAAATGATTGATGAATGAAGACTGAATGAAATTTTGTATCTCAAGTGAAATATGTTGAAAAATAATATCAACATTTTTGGTGAATTGAACCATAGGATGAAAAAAAATTCATATTTTTTGGAATATTATAATAAAATATAAACAAACTCTCTTTTTTTTAATTCGAATTTTTCATAGAAAAAATAAGCTACTCTTAATTCATTTTCCCGTTTTTCATGATGGATTAAAAAATCGCATTCATCGATTCAATTTATAAAAATTACAAAACAAAATCATACATTCCCTAATTTTTCTAAATAAAATGAATAATATGCCTTTCATTCACAAAATGATTTGATTTTTAAAACACAATGACTTTTATGATTTAAGTGTGCCTCTTATTACATATTGTTCCTAATTCCATAGAATGTTGTCAGAAAAAAATAACAAGTTTTTAAAAAACTGTTCTAGAAATTTTTAACAAAAACGGAATTAATTATTTCGTTGTTCTTTTTAAATAATTTTGTAATATAAATTATATATAATATAATTATTATTTGTAAAAAATTATTCAATTGAAATAATTTTTTTTCTAATTATTTAAATTATATTAAATTATTTATTCGAATAATGGTAAAATTAAATTCAAATGAAATGAATACGAAGAAAAATCTTGTATCATTTAATATAAAATTTGATAAATGATTATCAAATTTTATAAGAATTTAACTGGTTTTAAACTAATTATACGAGTGGAAAAAACGTTTTCATTGTGAGAATATGAATATTGTAACTATACAAAAAAGCAATGGACCAACTGAATAATGGAAAGAACATAATATACATAAATGAATAATGTGAAAATAATATTTTTAAAGAACAGCAGACGTAATAACTTTAATTTTGATTATTTTAAAAATGAATTGATTGGTTGAATAATATTAAATTTCTATTTAAGCAAAAAAAAAAATATTATTTTATAAAAATAAAAATTACTTACCCTGTCCCAAACCTAAAGCACTGTAAACTCCAAGATACATTTCATTATTGACTGTCTCATTCATTGCGCTTGCATTTTCATATCTTCCCGACCATTTTGCCAACCAAACGTTGGACCCAATACTGAACGATTGGAAAATTGCGTTCATTACTATCGTTGAAATCGATAAAAACCATCCAATTGATCTTAAATAGTGCGAGTACACTTTCCATTTTACCTGAAATAGAATTAAATTAAATTTATACATTTTAAAATTAAAAAAGAAATAATTTTAAAAACAAAAACTTACACTTCCCGTTTCAGTTTTCTCGACTTCTATTAATTTCTCTCCCGTTACAATTTTCGCCGCTTCATTATCTTTGATACTATTAGTTCGATTGAGACTTTCCGAATGTTGACTTTCTGTAGATTGTGCTCTTTTGCATGAAAAGAAAAAAAGAAAAGAAAAATTGTTACACGTATAATAAATACATTAAAAATTAAAGACAAAAGATTTTTTTTTAAATTTCCATTCCAAAAAATAATAAACAAGTACCTTTGAAGAGAACCATTCAAAGATTTTTTATCCGACGTTGGAATTGACTCTGGATAATTTCCCGATATTTGAGTCTTGACGCTCGACAATTTTTGCTGTAATTCATCTTTTCCAATCGTCGTTTGTAGACTTTGTTTTATTTCATCCAAATCGCCATCCGCTATATCGTCCGGTTTCACTGTTATATAAAATTTATTGGATTGTTACTAAATATTTTATTAGTATAAACAAAATTTTTAAACCATAAATAGAAAAATAATTTAAATAATATAAAAAAATCTTACCTTCTTGAAGATGTTGTACGAGGAATTCAGCGAATGATCCTCGTTTGTCAAGAAGTTCCTTAAAGGTACCAATTTCCGAAATTTCACCTTCCTTTAGAACAATAATATTATCAACTTTTGGCAAATACGTGATACCGTGAGTGACAAGAACGCGCGTTTTTTTCCTTATGAGTCCATGGGGTCCTAATAAATGTTCAAAAATATGTTTTCCAACGTGCGCATCAACAGCACTCAATGGATCATCAAAAAAATAAATATCGGCATTATTATAAATTGCCCTTGCCAATGAAACCCTCTGTTTTTGTCCGCCAGATAAATTTATTCCCTTCTCGCCAATTTCCGTTTGATCGCCGGCCGGCAACATTTTTAAATCCGGTCCCAATGCACAAGCCTCAACGACTCTATTATAAATTGACTTGTCCAAAGTTTTACCAAAAAGAATATTGTCTTGTAGTGTTGCATTTTGAATCCATGCTTGCTGCGAAACATATGCAATTGAACCCTGAAAAAAAGTCAACATGTATATAAATAAATAAATATCATGTTAATTAATAAATTACATTAGTAATGTAAATTATCATCTTTAATGATATTTTCCAATATTTACCTTCGTATTAACTCTGCCATTCAGTTTATACATTTCTCCTAAGAATGCTGAGATCAATGAACTTTTTCCTGAACCAACAGTACCAACGACGGCGACCAATTGATTCTCCTCGATTTTAAGATTAATGTTTCGCAAAACAGAAGTATCGCTTTGCTCCGAGTCCCAAGTAAATGTGCCCTTTTCTATGACTAACGGATAAGCTGCAAACAATCAAAATTCACAAATTTTTTCAAGAACAATTAAAAAAAATACGTACATAATACAATCGAAATTTTATCTATCTAAATACTAACGTTCATTTGAATCATGATGAACATTATCAGGATCCAATTCTTCCGAATTCATGAATTTATTTATACGTTTTACCGACACTGAAGCCTGGAAATTAATTTTTTTTTAAATTGCATTTTTTTCTAAAAAGAAATATTTGTGATGTGGGACAGGAATTTTTTTGAGGATATTAATTTACATTAACAAATTTGTTTACAAACCTGAACGACATTACTGATCATCATTGGCAACATGGAGAGGGGAAACCTCAAAATATTAAAATAAGTAAGTGAGACGAATGCTGTACTACTGTCCAAAATATTATTTTCGTCAACAAGTACAAAAGTGGCGAACGATACTAACGAAACCTGTAAAAAAGAAGAAAACAGGCACAGTTATCATTTTCTTTGTTTCGGAAACAACGAAACACTCACCAAAAATGGAGCACAAGACCAAATAAAACTTGTTCCCGCATTAAGATAAGCAGCCTCTTTAAGAACTTTAATTTCCTTATCACGAATTTTAAGAATTTGTTCCTCAAACGATGGTTCCCAGGCGTAAAGTTTCAATACTTTAATTCCACTGAGAACTTCATTCATTAATTTAACTCTCTCGTCTTTGTTTTTCATTTGTTTTATCTGTAAATTTCTCACTTTGCCAGCAATCAAGGCATTGACGGGAATTAATATAATCATCACAGCCAAACCGGACAGTACCGATGGTCCTAAACATTCCCACAAAAAATAGAGAGCAACAGCAATTTGCAATGGTGCTGACCAAATCATATTTATATATGCAGTTACATCCATAAATCTTTGAGCATCGACTGACATTAAATTGACAATTTCACCGACCGTTGATTCTTTCCGTGCCGAATTTGATACACGTAATGCTTTTCTGTAAATTGCTGCTATTAATGCAGTGCGAATTCTTAAGCCCACCAAAAACATTCGATGGAAATATTGTGACAGTATCAATGTTTGAAATACTGCGGTTATTAAAAGTATTACAGCGTAAAAATAACCTTTCCACATGTGTTCCTCTTGATTTTGATTTTGCACGAATTTTATAAGCTTTCTGAAAAGGATTTTTTTTCTTTAAATTTCAATATGATGCAATTAAATGCAATTAAAAGAAGGGGCTAAATTATTATTCAACAGAATTTCAATTTAACCCAACTTTTTTGTCGAATTACATAATTTTAATTCTGTTGAAAAAAAATTTAGTCAACTACACAGCCATAAGAGTTAAAAATAGAAAAAATCATGTTAAGTGAAAACTCGGTGAAATGGAAGAAAAGGAAGAAAAAGAGAAAGTTTCTCTCATCTCAAGAACGTCATCTTTGTCCGTAACATCTGCAGGTGGACTACCTACCTGCTTTCAGGTAAAGAAAAAACAGTCAGTAACTTACTCTAAAATTTTTGGGCTGACGAAGGTCATAATATCCTGAATAAGTTTAAGTGATGCGCCAAACATGAAAGTGGGACCAAATGCCTTGCACAGTGGCGATAGAATTGAAGCAGTCTTCTTCTTATTAACCGAATTGAGATTAATTTGGCCCGATCCTTTCCGAAATGACGCCTTGATACCTTGTGAACTGCAACAATTGGCTTCTCTTTTAAAATGCAATATAATCAGATCCTAATAGTACGTAAAAAATCATTGGCACTCTCAATTTTAATCTTACCTTAATTCACTCCATGGTTCATCTCTTTTTTTGTTTGCAAAAAAGAAACAAGACAAAAAAAATCAACTATACGACGTTTACGTACAACTAGGATGTTTTCTTTTAAAATGCCAGTCAAGTTTTATCATTTTTTTCATAATAATGTTTTTGTTATCTTTTAAATTAATTTTTTAAAATACTTCTTACAGGTATTGAAACAAAACAAAACAAAAAAAAATGGAAAAAAATTTTTTTTTCACTTACTGTTCCGATTTGTTCAGTTTAGCATTCCAGTATTTGTCGAAGCGTGGAACAATTTCGTGAGCCATGTCTTCAGGATTCATGGACCACAGGTCACCTGTTTCCAAAGGTTTTTTGAAACCCTTCCATGCGAGGGAATTAAACCAATTAAAGAAAAGTCGAGATGGAAATGAAGCGCTCTGTTCTGGACATGGCTTTTCAATCTTTACAGGAACAAAAAAACAAAGGAACGAAATATTTACACCTTATGTGAAAATAAAACATTAGGACGTTACATTTATTCGAAATGAATAAAAAAATTTCAAAAAATTATGAAAATTCCAACTCTTGATTGTTTATTCGAATTTCCATTTTTCAATTTTCGAAATTATTTTTACTCCACATAAACTAAAAAAACAATTAAAAAAATACTAACCCGAGCATAATCGGTGACTTTGGGTTCGGCGTCAACGAAAAAGTTGAGCACAAACAATATCACAACAATAGGATAATAAATCATGTATGATATAAATTCATATGTAACTTCCTCCTGAAATAAAGAAAAAAGAAAAATTTGTTGACGAAACATCAATAAAATTCAATTTACAATAAGATAACAGGTATTTGTGAACATAATACATATGTAAACTTTGAGATAAATTACAGTCATTTAAAAGTGATTTTTTTACCTTCAACGACGATGATCTTATTAAACTTCTATAACGTACGCATCCAAAAAGTGCGTGCAAGAACCAAAAGAGAAAAATTAATCCCGAAGTACGCATGCCAAACTTTTTGTTATAAACAACAAGTACAGCTGCCAAAATCTGGAATAATGAATATTTTCCCTTAATTAGAAATGAAAAAAATCCTTCATTTTTATTGACTTAAGTGAAATTAATTATTGTTATTTCTAATTCACATTTTGCTTTTTTTCAAATTATGTAACAAGAATTTCTTTATGGTGTTTTAAGGAAATTGATTTTTACTTACGTAACTAAATAGGTTTATACAGGGTGTGTAGAAATCCACATTATAAACTACTTTGTAAGTACTAAAATAAATAGCCATTGCTAAATCGACTATGGCAAGAATAATAAGTCCTATGGTAAGTATCATTTTTGATATAAATAGCCATGTGTAAGGAACATTTCTTTTCCTGCTATTCACAAGGTAAAATACTTCTAGAATTGAAAAAGTCCACAGAAAAATACATGGTATCCATACTAAAACTGTTTTTTGAAAACATTCCGTTATATCGGGATCGTCCGTGTTCCATGTTAAGTTTGCATCCTGTAATAAAATATTAAGTTATTGATTTATTTATTAAAAACTGTTAATTTATTGACAAATATGTCAAATAAGGTTCTACTTTAAAAACAAAAAAATCCGTCAAAACCCATTGTTACTTTTTCAAACTAAAAATTTTATTTTTCAAGTGAACATAATTATTATTATTATTATATATACATATAGAGTTTAAATATGCAACATCATATTATTGCCTATACTATGTTGCAATTTTATTAATCATGGCATTTATTTTTGCAACAGGTTTGAATGATACTTAATTCAAAGATAAAAGAAAAGAAAAATTAACAAAAAATATCAAATTATTCTTTATAAAACAATAAGTTAATTACAATGAAAACTTTTGCTGATTTCTGATTATTGAAGCGATTTAAATTTGTTCTATTTAAACCGCATTTTCTTATCTTATTAGAAACTGACGTAATCTTTAAATGTTGATAGCCACTGGATATAATTGTTTCAATTCACCAATATTGACTTGACAGAAGCAAGGGCATAGGAAACTGAGATTAATATATTTAACATTGTTTCAAACTCATTATATTATTTATTTTTCAATCGAGTTTAAATTTCAAGAATAACTCATCACAAATTGTGTCAATGACTAATGAGAGCATACAATTTAAAAATTAAAGATGATTAAAAGTAATTATTAAAAACTACTTTAAGTGAATTCTATGTATACTCAAAGGATTTTAACCTTGAGCTATCATTATTCTATAATAATAGTGTTTCGCTTGTACACTTTTCTTTCGCCAACCATGAAAGTTACATTACTGTAAAAGTTTTTTTTTCAATTTATAAGAAAATTACTCAATAATTTATCAAAATGTTGATAAAGTGAAATCAATAAAATAATTCTTATTTGACGTACCTAAATCATTTTACTCAAACTAGAGCAAATTTTGCAAAATTACTTACATCAATTAACGAATAAAATAATTATTCAAATTAGAAAGAAATTTGAAATTGTGAAATAATACAGGAACCAGTGTATTAATTATTCTTAAATTAATAAATCGTCGCAAATGATTAAATAAATTTTTAAATACAACAAATTCAAAGGTTTTCATAAAGAATTGTCGGTTCTATTGTCATTGGAAAACAAAAATGTAAAATAATGTAAAAAAATGCCTCTTATTGTTACCTATAAACTGAACCCAGTGAAATATAGCACAATAACGGTATATCTATAACAGCAATATATGTAAATTACGTGCAATTTAAGCATCACGCGTGGAAGTGTTCAAGAAAACAATAAAAACCCATTTTCTGAATGAGGGAAATTAATTGTACCTTTGTAGTCGAAAAATCAATTACCCTATGAAATTAAATCAACTATGAAAATTAAAAATCAAACAGACATTTCTTTTTATAAAGCATTTTCATGTGAATACGAGTGTGAAATGGCTGGGAAATACTTACCCAAAACTTGGAGCCACAAAATTGGTCCAAAGTATGATTCTCCATTCTGACACATTTATTCCCGCGTTTGCGAGTTTCACAACAATCACAATTGACACAAAACAGCCGACTTTCCACTTATTTTAATTCAAGTTGACTACAACTATGGCCTTTAATTGGAATCACATCAATGTCGAAGGGTTTTTTTCTCTCTTTTTTTTACAAATAATTGACCGTCCGTTCTTTCATATCGCTTTTTGCAAAAATTTGACAAAAATCACAAATCTTTTATATTGACTTGGAAATAAAACAAACTTGAAAGAATAAACCACGTATAATATTATAGAAATAAAGCAATTTTTAATGAAAAATAAGTACTATATTGCTGAAAGCGATGGTCTCAAGTTCGCGAGTAATCGCGTTTTTCCGGTCAGTTCGGCTCGCAATGGCACATCACCTCGTGCAACTCAGTGTAACTGAAAATTAATCAGTGTGAGTGATTTATAAAGATGTGTGCGTTTATACATACAGAAATTGCTGACATTTTCTTCTTTGCGCATGTGTATTTTTCCTTTGTTCTCACTGCATTTTCCCCTAGTCTCATTGCCCCCCCCCCCAAAAAATAGAACACACACAAACTGCACCTGCGCAAAATGGCTTCCTTTGATTAGCCAATCAAACACTGGCGCGAATTTTAAAAAGCGAAAGAATTTAAAATATATTGCCGCCACTTCTTATATATAAAATAAAAAATAGATTGGTTGTTTTCCTCCATAGATTTTAAATTTAGAGAATTTTTCCATTTTGTAAATTTAAAAATACATATCTAATTTTCCGATTATACTGAAAATGCGTGATTTTTTTTAAATATGAATAAATAAGAAATAAAAATTTTGACTATAAAAAAGTCTTCATTTGTGGTGAAGTATTATTTTTTATAAATAAACTTTGGCAATAATATTTGATTGCCTTTGGAATTTATATAAGTTACAGTTTTCATGCAGAAAAGTCACACGACGAGGTCACATCATTTATGGAAGTTTTATGTGTTAGGGAATTGTTGTACTATACAAATTAAATAGTTATGCAATTCGACGACAATAAAAAATGTTGTAAACACTATAATTTGTGGTGTTATAACCTTAACAGATTTCATCAGAAAATTTAATATCAATTAAACTCTATATTTCTCAATTTTTAACAATAGAAACAAATCCAAAAATTAAAAAAAAGATCTATATAGGTACAATATATAAATTAAAAATCAAAATTTAATCTCATCTTTTTTTGGGCAAAAAAAAATCAAAATTTATTATTTTTAGTAAAAATATTATGTTTACATAATATTATATAATTATGTACTATTAAAAAAATACCGTTTCTCTATTTTTACGTTCGTTGAAAATTGAAATCTCTTACATTTATTATTGATAATAATTGGCAAATAAGCTCATAGTACAAAAATAAAAAGAAACAACAAGTCATTGTGTTGATGACTTTCACACTATATTATATTGTTCTTTAACTTCCTATTAACTGATAAAAAAATTAAATCTTACATAATTATTCGGAAAATTTATTTTTTTTCTTTCTAAGCTATTTTTAACAATTTTAAAAGGAAGTGAAGATATTACATAAAAAAAAGAATGAATATTTCTGTACCTTCATTCGTTAAACCCAACATTATGTTTATGTTTCCTGATAATATTTCTTCCACACGCTATCACTTTCATGCTTATCTTTTATTTGTCTGATATACCTATACTTTTATTTGAAAATAGATCCTTTTGAAATTTAAACCCAAGTATTTTTCTCATACACACTACAGATATGTATTTTACAATCAAATTTCCAAATGAAAAAATGCAACAAAAATTCAAAAATTACATTCAGGATTTTGAATTTTTTAGCGATTATTTTTTATATGTAAAACTTTACATAAACAATAATAATTAATAATAACAAACAATTAATAATATAAAATTGACCGTAAATATTTTCTAAATTAAATGCAGTTACTTTTCTTCTTTTAGTTTTGTAAAAAATGATTATTTATTAAAATATGTATAAATTACATTATGTCTAAAAATATTCAATTTTGCGTATTCACATCGCCTATACAATATTTCATATCTTCTATATATCTACATAATTATTAGAGTTAAATAATTATTTAAATAAAATCAAACAAAATTAAATTACAAAAAAATTAAAATTCAATATTTAAATAAATTAAAAAATTTAATTTATATTATTTATTAAAATAAAAATTGTCGACATTTACATGCGAAAAAGGTTCAGAATTAAAAAAAATTGATGTTGAATACAGAAAACAATTAAACATCATATTTTCTACTTTTTTCTAATAATTCATTTATCTACTTTACTAAAAAAATAGATAAAAAGAAGAGGAAAAATTAATTTCTGCACAATCGTATACAGTAAAGAAATTCAAATTAATTATAATTTGCAAAAATATTTCATATCTTTAGGAAAATAATTTTAAAATATACTTTAAAATTGTTAAACAGAATTATGAGATTATTTCCTCCGTTTCAAATAAAATCTAAACTAAAAAAATTAATAATAAAAACAAAAAAAAACAATTAACTTTTGATAAGATTTTGATACACTACACTTTGAGAATAGTAAAATCTAATATTCTTTACCTTCAAATAATTAGGTGTTATTGAAAAGAAGGGATAACAATTCCGGTTGTTCCAAATTTTGTTTATACTTCAGTACCATGTCTTGGATTTTTAAACGTCTTCGTACGTGAGGAGGATGATAACTGAAATAAAATTTAGTAATTTAAAGGAAATAAACTGGATTCTAAATCACTGGATCGGAATTTGAAGCATTTGAATTAGAAGAATTTGATCCTAAAGTTGGTGGCTGTTTTCCAAGATAAAGGGACATTGTTCTTGTTGAATTTATCGTATTTGGCGACATGGAAAATGTTTCAAAGATTTTTTTTATTTATCTGAATTTTAGATTGAAATCGAACTTTAAAATGAAAATAAAAACATTTATCACCCACCTATCGTTGTCAAGTCTTCGTCTACGACCCATATTTAGAGCTGTTTGTCTAACTAAACTACCGAGTGCTCTTCGGGGAACAACCATTCCATCAATTAAAGGTGTGGCTAAATTAATTCTAGAAATAGGACCTTGTAGTCTAACTCTCATTAAACCATTGTCCAGAGCTTGTAAGAAGATAACGTGAACATCAGAAGTTGTCACGATTCTCGTACTACTGAGACCTGTATTTGTACACGGAAGTAATTCAGCTGAAAACATAATATAATTTAAATTTTTCAATTTAAAAAAAAAATATAATAAATACATATCGACAAAGCTTTTATCGCTTTTCAGTTAATGTTTAATTAAAATTTTAATTGAAAATTTGTTAAGTTACCAATTGGAAATTGAGCATAATCTTCGAGACTCTCCAACCAAACGACCATAATTTTCGTGTCCGTTTGCGCTGGAAGAGAATGCTTTGTCGTTCTTCGCGGTTTCACTGGATCGGAATTTGGAGCATTTGAATTAGAAGAATTTGATCCTAAACTCGGCGGCTGTTTTCCAAGATCAAGGGACATTGTTCTTGTTGAATTTATCGTTGTGTTTGGCGACATGGAAAATGTTTTTGAGCCTGCACTTTCACTCGCACTTCTCTCAAACCAAGCTGAAAGATTTCATAAAAATTTTCATTCTAGCTCAACTTTTATTTAATTACCTACTTAAATTTCATAAAGCTCACCTTGACCAGACTCATTAAAAACTGTATCATCAAGAGCTTCAGAATTGACAGCCAGAGATTGCGTCGGCACAACAAAGGCAATTTCGGAACTCACATCCGCCCAATATAAAACGTGAGTGTTTCCATTGTAAAGAGATCCGCCGTGTTCACTTTGCGTTGGCTGCGGAACGTTGATTTCCGTTATTACCTGCCAGGAAGTTGAATCGTGACCAGTCCATCCAGCGTGTGAATTTACCAAAACGGTCCAGCCAAGGGCATTAAGAAATTCCATGAAATTCGGAGAAACATTGCCCTCGTGTGCCTTTTAATTTAAAAAACACTCGTATTAAATGTATGAGCTATTTTTATACCATCAAGATAGAAAAATAGGAAATTTAATAACTAAAATAAAATTTCATTTTCCATATAAAAGGTAAATATTACAATCAAACAAAATTACCACATTCGATAAAATAGCTTCAGGATTTTTTTGTCCAGCTTTGACATAAAAGATATGAACTGTATCGCAAGTCCTTGGACTGATGCGATCAAGATTCTCGAGATCTGTGCAAAAGCCAGGAAGTGTTGAATCTAATGCTATTAAACCGCCTCCGGTTGTTGAATTTTCATTCGTTTCTTTAGGCTCCAAATTCAAAAAACCAAAATGACTGAGAAAGAGTCTTGCGGTTTGAAATTCATGACACACCTGCGGTGGTACGCATTCGTCAATTTTTTCCCTCGACTTTGCCGTATCCGATTCATCACTGAATTTCAATTCTAAATCAATTTGTCGATTCAGTAAATGCGACAGTGTTTGATGATCATTCTTTAGAATGTCATTCTCATTCATTACAATATCCAAACTCGGTATCGAATCATCGCTAAATCAGAAAAATGTGTTTTTCATTTAAAACCTTCACATTTTTTTTTAAATCAAAGTAGAAAAATATTATTTTTAATCAAAATACGGGAATATTTTCAAATTTTTGATTAAAAATAAGATTTCAAATATGTAAATATTGTTTGATTTAAAATAGGAAAATGTTTTTAATTTTAAAATAG
This sequence comes from Leptopilina clavipes, assembly GCA_001855655.1. Classification (NCBI taxonomy): domain Eukaryota; kingdom Metazoa; phylum Arthropoda; class Insecta; order Hymenoptera; family Figitidae; genus Leptopilina; species Leptopilina clavipes. Next base: position 91,419 of record JUFY01034840.1, read on the forward strand.
GATTGAAAAAAAATGAAACGTACACTTTACAGTGAGGAATTCTGTCAACGTTGTCTGGGAAAAATTTGGGTTTGTAGTCCATTCGTGGTGATGGCTCCAGTAAAGGTAAAGGACGTCCAGGATTTGTGTTCATACTCCTGACACTTGATCTATGTCGTGGTAAATGTCGCAATTGCATTGTCCAAGCGTGCCGACCAAATGGACCGCGAATTAAAACAGTGACAGTCGGTTGTGGATCTTGATCATTCCCCAAGGGTTCTTCCAATAATGCCAACATCGTCGCATTTTCTGCCACGAAATAACGGAAGCGTTCGACAGCAGTTTGTCTAGGTACTCGACCACCTGGCCAACTATTGCAGTGTTTTAATAGCGAAACCTCATCGAGCAACGAGGATAAAGATTGTGTACCACATGCACTTGGGAAATACCCCACCTATTAAAATAAATTCACTTTCTTATATTCAAAAATATCTATTTAAATTAAATTTCATTTTATTATTAAATTATTTTTTACTTCCTATTCAAAGTTACGAACCTGTTCGAGAATAATCGTGAGAAGAGCATCCGCAGCATCTCTGACTCTCATTGACGCGGGTTTCAATTCTTTTTCGTCTTTCATTTTTATCGGTTCTCCAGGCTTTCCAATGCTTTTCGTCCCAGAAACTCCGAGTTCAACAACTTCCAAAACTGTTGCCAAACAATCCTTATCCTTCAGAATAAAAAATATTCAATAATTATTCAAAAATAATTAGAATTTGCAATACTTCCTTTAAAAAAAAACAGTGTTTATTTGAAAATTTCGGCAAAAATTTACGAAATCGTTTGCAAAAGGCGCTACAAACCTGCAAAAGTTGGGGATGAGCTGTGAGCCAAGTGGTTAAACATGAAAAGGCAGCGACAATCGATGAATGAAGATCTTTAGAATGAGAAGGAGGAGGTCGCCAACATTGATAAGCAATGTAATCACAAAGCCATTTGACGGCTCTTTTACATTCCAAGGCATCTGAAAAAATCAATCAATATCAAATTTCTTTAATAATGAGATATTTTCAAAAATAACTAATTGAAATCGATTAAAATCACACCTGTAAGTTTCCTTGCTGCATACGAAGAAATAAGACAAAATTTAGAAATGTTTATTAATGAAAAACAAATATCTGGAGAAAGTTAATTCAAAATTTCTAATAAAAAATAATTTCTATTTAAACGAATTATAATTCAAAGAGAATTTTTAATATTAATCCAACTTTCAGTTGTAAAGAAAAACTAATTTTTCATTTTCTCACCTGTCTCTCGAATGCGGGTTCTCGCGAGACCTGAAAGCATTTCCAATGCAGCTAATGAAATATTGAGATCCGTTTTCCAAGACGAAATCAGCCTGTGACAAACTAAGTAAGTTGCCCTTACAAATAGGGCATGTGCTGAATCTGAAACAAGAGAAATTGTTTAGAAATAAATTTGTAAAAATTTTACAGAACACAAATTTAGTTTTTTATATTTAATTTTTTTTTTTTTTTTATTCAAAATCATTCTGATTTTTAACTTTTTTCTCCTCGTAAAGTACATTGTTTTCCCTGTTCAAAGTAAAAAACATAAATTCGTGTTCTTCGGAAATGTTTCTACAATTTTCGATTAGAGGCTGTCAAACCTTATAAAAAATAATCCTAATCGAATCAAAAAGATAAGAGAAAAATTAAGTAGCATAACGAATGCACATAAACTTGAAAAAGTCAGCAATACTTGCGGCATTTAAAAATACTGCAGCAGAAAAGACAAACAAAAAAAGAAAATATATAAATAAATATAAATCTTTTTCAAATAAAAAATTGAAAATACTCTATTTACCAAAAGCGATGCTCTCCTCTTGAAGTGTCGCAATATCGGAGGAATCGCCAAAGGATCGATGATCGCTGGAAATGCTTATCTGACTGGTTGAATCGCTGGTGACTATTCAAAGCGATGATCAATGGCAAAATGATGAAAGTGTGAGAGAAAGAGAGACAGACGGCACGTACACGATCCATAATAAAATGTTGAAGGGAGGAAAAAAATACAAACACAAAAGCGAGTGAGAAGCGTAATAAAAATATTCGCGCAAGTGCAATTTTTTTTCAGCGCCAAGTGCTGGTAAAAAAATATAAGAGAAATTACAAAACTTAAATTTACCAGCTACTTATGCTTATATTTTCAAAATCAAAACTAATTAGTACTAGAAATTTAATTAATTAATTAAATTATTAATTAATATTTCAAGCATAAATAGCTTCAATGTAAAAAATATTTATCGAAATTAATATTAAAAATAGATGCAGTAAAAACATTTGAGAAAATTGACATTGAAAGCTCACCTGAAGAGAGTAAATTCGTTGTATTATCATTTGGAATTATGTCTGGTTGTGTTACTTGTTCAACTTCTTCGGCAGCCGCTGAATCTTGAACGCTTAATAATAAACCGCCTAAAAAAAATACGTTTTTTCAATGTTTATTAGTTGATAAATAAAAAAATATAAATAAGACCTTTTTATATTAAAATATAAAACGAAATTTATATACATAATATATAAAATGTTTATCAATAGAAACAATGTCTTACCTAAAAGCATGTGAGTATTTTGTGGATCAGTTTCCACCTGCAAGGCATTAATTAATAAATTCATGAGCCTCGGTTTCAACTGAAAAAAGGTAAGTTGGTTCTTTTCAGAATTGACCAAAAATCCATTCGGCAGTTCCCTTATTGAAAGATTCTAAAGCAAATAATTTCAAAAAAAAGTCCATTAACAATAATAATAATTATTATAATTTTAAAAAGTCTATTAAGAAAATTTTTACATCAACTATACCTGAAAATGAAGAGGCAAGGCCAACATTGATATAAGTAAATTAATGGAAGCCCGTCGCAATTCAATTTTTGACACTGAATTGGTTTTGAGACGTAAATCTTTCTCGGGTAGAACGACCTCTAAAGCGGACAATACTGCTGGAACAAGTACTTGAATACCATCGAGATCAAGACGAAAGAGATCAGCGGAATTCAATAAAATACTGGCTAAAGTTTCACCACATTCCTTGCTCTCATTTGTTTTGAGTCCATGATAGATTGCTTGATAAAATCTCGCCGAATAAATGGGAAGTATGTCTTCGCCGGTTTTTTTTGCACAAAAAATTCGACAAAGTGCGCCCATTGCCTCGGCACGTCCCGATTCATAACGATCAATTACAAGTGACGATGGAACATCACTGATTGTGTCCTGTAATGATGATGGACCATCAACTAAAATTGATGACGGTCGTTTAGAAGCGCCAGTTGGTTCTGAAAGAAATAAAATTATAAATAAAAGAGTAAATTTCCAAAATATTTAATATAGTTAAATATATATACAAATTTTTAAATAAAAGTGTGTCTGAATTTAAACTTACGTGGTAAATTTTGACACCAGCCGTCAGTGCCAATGAAGGCAGCTTCGAAAAGCCATTCACCAAAAAGATGAAGAATACTGTTACATTTTGGTCGAGTTGGTGCCAATGGTGGTCTTACATCTTGACCCAAAGATGTTACAGCTGTTGAAGAAACAAAATATATAAAAAATACGCATTAGGAATAAAATTAAAAATGATTTCCAAATTAATCATTTTTAAAAAAAGCTTTACAGGTTGTAGATGATGTCGATGAAGGTCCAGAATTAGAGGACATTACAATTTGGCTGCTAGAAATTCGGCTCGTCGTCAAGCCAATCAATGAAGCTTTCGGAATTCCTGCATTCATTAAAAATTAATAAATTCTATTTTAGTAGAATATTACAACATACTTATATCAATTAATTAATAGTACATTCTGTCATCACAATACCAATTTTTTTTATTTTTTTTTCAAAGCAAATGAAAAATGTGAAAAAAAATTTTTCTAAAATCAGTGAATAATTATTTTACAAAATAAAAATTCTACAAAGTAAACCTTTATACAAGAAGATAAAATTTAATATGGAAAAAGAAAGGAAAACATCTACAAAATAAATGCAAAAGAAATGTGCAGAATAATCATTGTTGAGATAAAAGAAGACAAATTTGAAAATGCATCCAATTTTGAAAAGAAAAAGAAAAAGAAAAAATTTTTGAGTGCAAATAAGAAAAGTTTTCAATACCCTTGGTGACAGCTGAAGGTGTGACGCTGAAACTTTTTGCAAGTCGCCTCTGCGTCGGAGGTGTTGGAGAAGGCTGAGGTTGATCCTTTGAATAAGCTTTCTCATTTCCAACACCACCGGTACCAGAGTTTCCAATTCCTGTAGTGACGTTTGTCACACAACACTCCTCCCAACAACAAGCCTGTGAGACCCCTAAAACATTGTTTTTTCGTTTCTTCATGCAAACCGCCACCAGATTTGAAAAGTAGGTATTCTTTCTTTTAAAGAAACTTGTGTGCTTTTTTGCTACAGTGCACGTGTAAATTGTTAAAAAATTTACGAAACAATTAATTTTTTTTAAGTAAATAAAATTTGTTCTTTTAAGGGTTGGCCCTTTGCATTAGCTTTGTCATTTCCAACACCGGTACCAGAGTTTTTTTTTTACCATTTTTTACAATTATTTACAAGTGAAAGTTTTGTATAATTAAAATAAATGAATAAATAATATTGTATGTACATATAGAGAGATATTTACCTAGAAATGCGTCAACTTGTCCAGCAATACCTTTGATGGCCTTGAGAAATATCTGAGGCAACGCTTGAAGACAGGGATGCTGACAAGGATCAACGACGTTTGGACTTGCAATTGCATATCTCAAGAATGCTTGAGTTTGCGATATCACTGCCGGCCGACATAAATCAATTGGATCGCCAACTGTTCGTAAAAGTCTGTACCAAGCTTGAGACACTGCTTCATTTGACATCGTATGTGGCACCAATTGTGAATCCTCTTCGCCTATTTCAATTTACATTTCATCAAAATAAACAAAAAAATCTCTAAAAAATTTGATTATTCTTTATTTTTAATCTGTTACTTGTGGCAAGAAATAATTTTTCAAACTACTTTGTTTTTATCTGCAAATTAATTAACTTACTGATTTTTAATTCGGGAAACATTGGTCCATACATAATTTGTAAGAGTCGTGCTGTAAGAGCGAGACAAACTCGATTCCACTGTTCGATTAGAGCGAGTCGATGACGCCATCGAAGACAAGATTCTCGCAACGTTCTCCATAATGGTGGCGATGGAAAATTCTTTTCACACGCCACGAGCCAAACCTGTAAAAGATTTCATTGAAAAATTGAGAATATGTAATTCATTTGGAGTATTTTTTTAAATTAAGAGTTAAATAACCGAGCTTACTTCGAGTAGAACGCCAAGAACTCTTTCACAAAGTTGTTCTCCAGCATCTTCCCTCACTGCTGGAGGCGCCAAAAGCGCATCGTTTATTCCTATGAGAAATAAAAGAAGACTCTCCCATGTTTCTCTTTCCAATGTGGCTGGACCTCGAGCCACTTGTTGTAATGTACGAAGTACCCTGTGACAAAGGACTGCCTGTCTATTTATCGTGTCAGCTCCTAAATAAAAAACAAAATATTAATTTTATAATCATCGAGTCTATTTTTTAACATTATTACAAATACAATTTACATAAAAATATTTATAATTTTAATAATTAAAACACAAGAACCAAAAAGGAAAGACTAAAATAGTTTGAATATGTAAGAAATACCCTTCACCATTAAAAGCAAAAAAAAAACCATAATTCGTGTAAAATTGGAATAATTCTATTTTATATAGAAATTAATATTGAAGCGTATAATAAACTTCATCATTAAAATTTTTTTTATTTTAAAAAATAAAAATGCTTGGAAATGCATTTTTTTATAGACAAAAATTATAAAAATAGAAAAGGCGAATTTATTATTTACCTAAATCCTGATACAAAAATGGCCAAACTGCGAGAAAAAGTGTATTAAAATAAAGTGCAATTCTAAGAATATACATTATGTAATGTTTGCAATTAAAGATATTTTTATTATCATACCCTCTCCTCTTCTCGGAACAAATAAATTGTGAAAGTGGCTGATAATTTTTCTCGCATAAAAATTTGAATCCTCGATAATTGGTCTTGGTACAGAGATTTTTGGTGATGAATATAATGCCGAGAGCCATTCGCAATAAACATTGACGCAATCACGAACAGTGTCGTGTTCGGTTAATGGTAATGAAAGACCAAAGCAAATTACTTCCATGCACCATTGTATTTCACGATCATTATTCAAAGAACTGGGTTCTGCGGCTTGGGCAATGCCAAGATTAGCAGCCAATTGTCGGACAATTGACAGTGCAACTTCTCGACCAACACCTGGTGAAAATTTTTCCAAAACACTTTGACTATCTTCAGAGCCTTGTTGAATTAGTGTACTTAAGGAGGCCCACTCGGAATACATTCCACCTCCAGAGTTCTGAAAATTGAAAATTCAATACACAAACATAAAGAGAAATTATAGGCTTCGTTGATTTTATTCACTGCCATCATTTTTGCTAACATATCATTTATTTCAGCAATAATAATAAAGGTTTGATGAGAAATTGTGACAATGAATTATATATTAAGAAAATAAAGAAAACGCTGAGGAATTAAAATATATTTTTCTTCCGAAAGAGAATAAGAAAAAAATAATAAAAATTTCAAACATGCCAAAATAAGTATTTTCGTTTCCAAACAAAAACGTAAATATCAAAATATTTATAAAAGGTAAAATATAAAATACACAAAACAGAGAAAATTACATCCTTTTTATATTTAATCTGATGTGAGAAAATCTATAAATACAAATTATAAACCCAAATGATATTCACTAATATAAGAAAACTTCACTAACCTTTAAATTGACTCTGTTGAATACGCCTAAATTCATAGATCATCAATTTATTAATGTATAGAACTAAAAAACACTAAATAAACTACTTTTGAATTATTAAAATGCTACACGGTGTAGATTTTTAGTTTCAATTTTGAGGTTAAGTTTGTTAAATTCAATTTTTATATTTCTATATTTCGTATATTGTAGGAACAGTAACAATTTTTTAATTTTTTGTTTTCAGACATTAATGTACTATATTGAAATTAAGCAATTTGATCACAAATATTTGTTTAATTGTAAGAAATAAAATACAATATTTAAAGAACTATTAGATATTTTGACAGGAGCTGTCAGTTTTTTTAGTAAAAAAAAAATACACCCGACTGAAGCGCCAAATTAACCGCGTAATTTTGAATTTTACCCCCAAAAAAAACAATATACTCTTTTTGACAAAAAAAAATGTTATTCTTGCTTACTATTTTGTTGCAAGTTTTTTGTTATGCATATTTTTCTTTTTAAATATTTGGTTGAAAATTCAAAATTTAATTAAATCTTCATTGAATGTTAATTTATAGATTAGTTACGAATAACAAAAGTTAATTAAACAAAATAGCTGTGAATTAAAAATAATAATTTAATTCGTAAATTTACTTTAATATTCTACTAAAACAATCTCTTATTTTCCAATTTTTTTTTAATTAAAAAAAAACGATTATTGATTGTTGAATTTTTATTACAAATCCGCTTTTGAAAAATGATCACCAACCTGAGAGCTGTGATCGAAAACAAATACAACAGAAATTTAATGAATTTAAAAAAATAAAATTCAAATAAAAAAAGTAATTGTTATTAAATAAAATACTAAAAAAATATCTTCAAGCAGAAAAAAGTAATGTCAAAAAAGGAATAAAGAAGATTTTGTTAAAAAAAAAATTTATAAAAATGGTTGATTTTTTGGAAAAAAGAAAAAGGGGGAGGAAAGGAACAAGGGCAAAAGTTTTGCAACCTGTTTCACGAAATAATAAAAATTATTATATGTACCTCAAAAAAACAGATTTTATTTGGTAAAATTCATTATAAATATTATCATTAATTAGACAATAATTTACAATAATTTTTACACCACGAACGCAGAAATCACGGTCTTCATAATAGTAGTAGTAGATGATAATTTTACTGTAATGAAAGAAAAACACAGTTATTAATCAAAATGAATTTTCAGTTTCCTATCTAATACACAATTTCTTTAATTAATAAAATAAAAATACAGAATGTCAAAAAATTTTAGGATCATTGAATAATTTATTTGATATTAATAAAGTAATTAAAAAAATAATCATCTCTCCAATTTCATTTTAGAACCATTTTTGACAACCTGCATGAATTAAAACCAAATTTCAATATCATGCAAATATTTTTAAACATAATTTGTTATTCAAAATTATTAAAAATCTTCTGTCTGTTATAATGAGAAATTAATGCATTTCTGTTTTTCTCTTCAAGTGTTAATTATATTTATAATTCATATTTTTATAAATTACTTTTTAAAAAACATACAGAAGATCAAAAATTTTTGAAAAATATATGATGAAATACTTTTAAAAAATTCCATTGTTACCTTTGTTTATCGGATTATAAAATGAGATGATTTATGAAACGATGATTGAAAGCCAGTCATTATCTCAATAATAATTTAGTGCAAGAAAAAAAATGAATTTTTCTACACAAATTAATATAAAACTAATCCACCACCAAAAATACAAGATAAAACAAATAACTAAAGATACAATAACACTTACAAATCGAGAATATTTTTATCAAATTGAAAAATAATTTCTATCGCCAACAAATTATTTAGTTAATCTTGTTTTTCATTTCTTAAATTATCTTCTTTACCAAAAAGAGTTTTGTTGTCAAAAAATTATTTTTCTCAATGCAAAATCGGTACATTATTTAACGTGAAAAATAGAAATAAAAAAATATTTCTAAGAAGATGTTATGAGTCAATGTAATGTTAAGATGAATCATGTTTATTAAAAAGCTACCAAAAATATTGAGAAAGCTTATGTTTACGATGACATGCTGACCATAATTTATATAAATATATGCGACCATTCCATCTTGAGATATAGCGCAAATGATGAGTATTTGTCTACTTCTTCCCCTAGAATATGAATATAAAAGCATATACCTTTGAGGGCATGCAAAAATAAAAATATAATTTTTCAAATTGGAATTGAATCAAGAATTTTGCTAATTTAAGCACGTTCAGAGAATGAGAAACATTTTTTCAAATAATATATATATATATACCACGTGCACATTAACGAACCCATGCTAAATGATAATTTTGAAACCCATAAAAATCCTAATACACTAACAATTATTTAAAACGATTGTTTTAAATAGTGACAATTTCTATTCTGAACAATAAACAGTAATTTGAAAATAATAATAAAAATACCAAATATTTTCAATACAAAATAATTATATTAATATTAATAATGAAAAATTACGAGAATTTTATCATTTATAAAATGGAACAACCACCACCAAAAGATATTCATACTATAAACGAAATATGCCAAATGAGAATTTTGTACAGCGTTAAATGGATATTATATGAAATTTACAATATTGATAATCTCTTTTTTTATGAAACAAAAAATGATAAATATGTTCTAAAGATGCTTTACCTTTTTGGCAGCAGCACCAACTTTACTCTTTTTCGTACCCCGGACCTTCTTCATTCTGTTCTTACGTTCCTTCCTCTGTTTTCTAGTTTGCTTCTGTTTCTCGAAAAGTCCATGCCTAGCTAACCTATATTTAGGTTCAAATTTCTTGGCAAAATCCAATGTATCGTATATGAGAGCGAAACCAGTTGATTTGCCGCCTCCAAAATTTGTTTGGAAACCAAAAACAAAAACGACATCGGGCGTGACTTTGTACATTTTTGCCAGTTTTTCCCGGATCTCGGTTTTACGCACAGACGGTTGTCCAGGGTGTAAAACATCAACGACCTATGAAATATAAAATTTTTATGGTAATGCGTTACAACCAAAAATTCCAAACACAATCAATAACAACTTTCAAAAATATTAATTCTAATAATAATACTATAGAGTAAATGTAAATACATACCATTGTTAAATATCAATGAAAGTTGGAAGAATCGATGTAAATTACTCAATATTAATAACCACATTTACAACAATTAAGTTTCTTCTATTAGTAGACAAATTTATTTTGATAATAAAATAATTAAAAAATATCAACGGTTTTTCATTGTAACAGTCGAGAATGATAGGTTAAGTACAAACAATTAGATCAACAAACTTAACAAATTAATTAGCATATTAAATTGAAAAATAAAATGAAATGTATATAATTATCTAACTCACCATTTGTTTTCGGCATAATAGCCGATTGGTCATAAACTTTCTGGTTCTGATAGTAGCTGTTCCCTCGGTCTGCAATTCAATAACATATCACTTTTAGGTTATGTTAAACAAAATCATTTTTTGTTGTTAAAAATCAAATGTGACAATATAATCCTTTCTGAAAATTTTAAACACCAAAAGAAATTCATTTTACAATTTAAAATCACAGTTTATTAATTGTATTGTCTATAAATCATTGTTTTATCCCATGCTTAAAGTGACGGATGCCCAAGGAAAAAACAACACAAATTTTCCAGTCATTACTTAAAATTTTCAAAAAATATTATCACTATTCACCGCACTGGGATTTAATTTCACATTTTACGTTAAATTTAAGATGAATTTGTTATTGATTTATTATTAATTTTCGGATAAGAAAATACATACCATCTTGTTCGATTTACGTACTACAGAAAAAGGCTTTACCGGAAGAAGGCATTGCGCACGCTTCAAGCAAACGTGAAAGAAACCGGAAGTTGCCAGTTGACCAACATTAGAACATGAAATAGAAAAGCAGGAATAAGACTAAAAATTAAAAAAAAAACAAAAAATATTAATACTTGGAAACAATGTAGTATTTACAATTTGATAATTTAATATTTTTTTATATTTTTTAATTTTATAAGTAGATTTTTAAGTGTACAGAAAAAATGAGGTAAGTTGTAAAATAGACAACGACCAATCCAGTTATAGCTTATGTATATGGACATGTTGGTAAACTAAATAACGCGAAAATTTAAATAAAAAGAGGCAGATTAACATTTAGAAATTTACACATTAAATAATCATAATTATACGTATATACTGTAAAGTACTTTATTTTTTATTATTTTATTATTACATAGTTATTAATATATTCTTCTTGCAGAAAATTTTTGTTTTGTAAAATATTCCAATTATTTATAAAAAAGATGCGAATATTTGATTGTGAAAAATGAATTACTTAATTTGCTTCAAAAATTCCTTATTCAGTAACAATTGTCCTTTGGGCTTATCATCGAAATCACCTTTATAATAGGCAAACTGTCCTCGAACAACAGTAGCGACAACTAATCCAAATAATGTTCTTCCTTCGTAGGGAGTGAGCTGATAATAAATTTTAAATATTAATTAATTTATTATTTTTAATTATTACTGACTAGAATCTAAAATAATATTGTGTTTAAATATACAAACCTTATTCTTATGATAAATATTACATCTTTCCACCTGCAATAGAATTACTTTATTTAAGATGATTTTTAAAAATAATAAATTTCTTTTAAAATATAACTTTAAATATGAATAAACGAGTTTCCTACTATGAATTTATCTTCTGGATTCCAAATAACAAAATCAGCATCCATTCCTTCTTTAATAGTGCCTTTAAATTTGTCAAATCCAACAATTTTAGCCGGATTGGCGGAAAGTAATTTTGACACTTCTATTAAACTAAAATTTCTTTGCCTTGCCCCAGTCCACATCAGTGATAAATCTTTTATTCAAAAAGTAAAAAAAATAAACAACAATTTAATATCTGAAATTGAATTCATTCAAATATTTAAATTAAAAATTACCAAATTGCATTGAAGCTATTCCACCCCAAGCAGTCAAAAAATTTCCAGGTGTTTTTAAATCTTCAGTGCATGGAGAATGGTCGGACACGACCATATCTATATCTTCATTTTTTAACGCTTTCCATAGTTGATCCTTAAAACGATTATTATTTATGTAATCAAATTTTTTTTAATCGAATTATCATTTATTTAATAGAATTTCTATTTAGCAAAATCTAAATGCAATTGAAAATTTACCTGATTGGACTTTTGACGAATGGGTGGAGTACATTTGTACTGTGTTGCGCCATTAGGAATATTTTCAGCAGCAATATTTAAATAATGATGACACGTTTCGACAGTTAAATTCACTCCAGTGCTTTTAGTCTCTTTTATTATTTTCAAACCCTCGGCAGATGATAAATGCACTATATGACATCTCGCGCTGAAAAATAAAATTCAATAAAAAATTATTATTATTATTAGTATTAAATTAATAATTGACACTGTATAAATTAGTAAGAAATGAAATCCTTAAAGCATATCATTTTAAAACATCTTTTAGTTAATGTATGCATTATAGTGATTTTTTCCATTAAATTATATTGTAATATTAATTTTGTTTACTTGAAATTTTTACAATGAGTTGTAACAACTTTTAATGCCTTCACTTCCATAGATGTTGGTCTTGTATTGAGGAATGTAGAATACAAACTAGGAATACCTGTAAAAATTAGAAATTCATTTAAAATTATACCTTAGATGAAATTTACATATTTAAATACATATAGAGAAAACAAATGTTTACCAGACGGTTTGGAAATATTTTCTTCTGTTTCCATTTCCGCATGAAACTATAAACAAAACTATTGAATTTTATTTCCGTCTTATTCAATTTAATATTTTATTGGTCGACAATAATTTATAATTACCGCGAGTAGAGAATTTAAAGAGCGTAATTCATTTAGTGCTGAAATGATATCAGTTTCTTGAACATAAGGAAATTCATCGACTCCACTTGGACACATAAAACACTTGAATCCAACGACTCCTGCGTTCACCAAATCCTTCAGATGTTTCTGAAAATTCATATTATTAATTAAATTATGTTATCATATTAATATAAAATATTTCGATTTTCCTTTTCAAGCATTATATAATAACATTTTTTAGCAATGTATTTTAACAATTTGTACCGTATTTCCAGGGATAACACCACCCCAAAAACCAACATCTACAAAAGTTTTCCCTTCAGCTGATTTAACCTTGACTCTCAAATTTTCCAAAGTTGTTGTCGGTGGAATAGAATTTCTTTCAACAAAAAATCAATTCAAATTGAATTTCTTTTTAGTCGAAAATAAAATATACATATCATGAATTAGAATCAACAATAATTGTATAGTATGATGATAAATGGTTGTTTAGTTATTTTTTCTTCAAAAATTCGTAAAAAATATTGAAATTAAAAAGAAAAAAGATTAATAAGTACAATGGCATATCCACGATTGTTGTAACACCACCAGCAGCTGCTGCTCGTGTGGCTGTTTCATATCCTTCCCAATCAGTTCTTCCAGGTTCATTCACGTGTACATGTGTATCAATTACTCCCGGCATTAAAACTGATGATCCAAAATCGTAAACAGTTGCATTGTAATTCTACAAGAAAAACAAAATTTGAAGAAAATAATTAATTTTTCACTTAAAAAGAAAAATTAATTTTACAAAATTACATTAAACAATAACGGAAAAACAATTAAAAAAAAAAAAAAAAAAAAAAAAATTGATAGAAATGGAGTTAATGAAATAGTATTAGTAAATAATAATTAAAATAGTTATTGATAAAAAGGAAATTAATACGTACATTTAAAATCCTCTCTACGTGAGTTTCATTTTGATAGTGATAAATACGTTTAATTTTTCCATTCAGGACGACTAAAATAGCCGGCAATATAGCATTAAGAAAAACAACATTTGAAGATTTAAATATTGCCACTTGCGAAATATTCAAAGAATCGAGTGTTTCCATTATTTTTTTAAGATTCAGACTTTTTCATGACTTTATAATGATTTCATGTAACACTATTAGCTCCTTACGTATTCGTGGTTTGTATAATTCTAGTGTTGTAACATTTAATGCATAAATTTCCTCACTTCATATTAAAATTAACAAGGACACTTAGCTACTGATAATGTAAAATCAGGAATTATATAGCTATCGTTGACTCATTTTTGTGAACGTTATCGATATTAAACTTACGATCATTCCAGGGAACGCATTATAGGATTACTTTTAGTTTCTGTTCATTATAATACAGTCTATGACAAAAGTTATTTCAGTAGATACCAATTTAATATGTTTCTCGGTTTTCAATGCTGTTTCAACTTGAAATATAATTTCAATTAGAACCTTAATATTTAATTATCTTCGAAAAAAAGATATCTCGATTATTCTATTATATATTTTATTAAATTTCTATAATCAAGAAAAAATGAAATGAAATTTTATTTGAATTAAAAACCAGTTTAAAAATTGTTCAGTAATTTAAAATTATCATTTTAAGATAGTGAGGTTTACAAAGAAAACCCAGGAAATTTTGCAAGTAAAGGTTTTTGTAAATCAATGAGAAAGTAGATTGTTCCCGCTAATCCTGAAATACATAAAAAATGTATATTTAATTACTTAATTCTTATTTCTTTAATTTTGATCTTCAAATAATTATTATTGCAAATATAAACCAAAATATTATGTAAACATCAGGATGGCGATAAAATTTTATTTTCAAAATTCCTGACATTAATTAATAATTTCTTTTCCTGATTTGCGGTCATTCTGGGTATATAATATAATATTTATGTTAAATTTACAATGTCTAAATTTTGAAATTAATTATGGTGTTAATGAATTATTTTCAACTTTACCCTCAAAGAGTGAAAAAGGACGATCAGCTATTTTGGTTTGATGTTCATCGTGATCAAAGCACCACTCTGCAAACTTGCATGCTCTGTATAAATATTTTATGTCCTGAAAATGAAAATTATTTTATTAATTAAAATTTTTTTTTTATTTTTTCAAAATTAAATTGAAATTGTTTTCCGATCAATTTGATCAGGTCGACCTCCACAAAATAATTCAAATTAATAGCAAAAAAAGAAATAATAATTAAGTTAGTTTTACATACATTGGTTTCTTGATAAAGATTTAAAAAGGAATATGCATTTCCTGCAACGCCATGACATATTCCACAACCTTTTTTTAACAATCCCCGTTTCCATATCACTTCCCCACATTCTATAGCAGTTTTACGATAATCCTCGTTTCCAAATATCTATAATTATGATAATATGATTAATCATTACATGAAAGTATAATTTATTAAATTTTGTAAATTTTAAAGAATTTTTCAACTTTTTGAATAATGTTATTTTATTATTATAACTTTTAAAATTACCTTGTATGCTAAGGAAAATAACATGGTCATTGATGGAGCGCCGTGACACCAGTGAACTAATTTATCGGATTCCTTTCCTAACGAGGAAGGAAAATTACCAGAGGAAAACTTGAATTTCTGAAGATACTTTAGGGATGGTTCAATTTCATTTTTTAACTCGCTCTCTGTCAAATATTCACGAGCCTATAAATTAAATAATCATAATTAACAATAAAAATTATAAATACATATAGTTATTTAAATGATTTGCACCTGTAATAATAAATATAAAATTCCTCCCAATCCATGAGCCCCTCCAAGATATTCAGTATCATGCCAAGCGTACATTAAAGGTGACCCGCTGGATTGACGTGTTGAATAAACTTTACCAGACTTCAAAATAGATTGCACCACCTGAAAAATACAATTGTTGAAAAATCATTGTTTAATTTTTGTACCTCTAAAATTCACATTAAAAAGAAAAAAAAACGATTAACCCTAGAATACCTCTTTAATGAGAGAATCATCAAACGGCGATGGTACTATATTTTTGTTCACAAACAAAAGACAATATAAATATCCAGCTCTGCCATAAAGCAATTCATCTGGCAAATATTCATTGTCTTCCAAAACATAGTCGGATAATGATTTTAATCTATTGTGAATAAAATTTTTATTAATTTTCCCAAAGTGATTGTATTTGAAAAAAATGTCAATTAAATTAATACTAACTTTAAAATCATTGCTCGAGATTCTTCTTTATCTATATTATCATAAAATACAGATCCTAATGACAATGGACCAGCACTTCCGACTAAAAAAGTTACTTGCCTTCTAGAATTTAATTTAGAAACACAACTGTGAACCATTTCTGCTGCTTTCTGGAAAAAATATTTAAAAATACATACTTTTATCTAAATTACAGACACAATTTGTAAAAAAAACATAGTTTTTTAATTATAAATATAATTATTGTAATTTTATATTATAAAATTTCATAGTTACTGAAATATAAGTTGAGTCATCAAAATAATTTCCATAATAGTTAAACATCATTGAGATACCAGATAAACCTGTGTAAATCGACTGATCGTCAATGCTGTACCATTTTATTTTGTTCTTTTCTACTTTGCGAACTAGCTCTTTAATCTTTTCGGTCAATTTTTCTTTGAAAGACTCCTGAAGCTGAAAATATCATAAATTTTTGTTGACAATCTTCGTAAGAAGTGAAAAATTGTCTAAATTTAGACAAATTGACAAATAGAAAGTAAATAATAAATAAATTTATAAAAATTACATATAATTAAAATAGACAAAATGTACAAAATAAGAATAAAAAAATATGAATTACTTCGTGCTTATCAATATTAATTATTGACGTTGCACTTTTTATAGAAAAATCTGGATATTCATTAATGTAGTGTCGTCCATCATCTGCAATTGAACTTTTGTCAACCATTTTTGCCAAATTTCTTGAAGAAGTAATGATATCAAGAATAATTTTCTGTAACAAAAAATATACATTATTTCATTAATCTAATTAAATGTATTAAAATTATTATTAATTACATAGTCAAATCATTATGGAAATTTTAATTACATAATTACTAACTCATAATTTTCATTAGTAATTTAATATTTAAAATATCTAATACAATTGAGGGAAATTTAGCAAAATTAATAAAGTATTAAATATACAAACACTGATTAAGTAAATAATAATAAAGATTAACGGAAAAATGTAAATATACATGGAAATAAATGTATAACCTATCAGAGTTATTCCGACTTTCTTATTAAAACTAAAGGACAAAAATAAAATTTTCTACAGAAGTAACGTTCCTCAACATCAGTCAAGGCAAAACTGAGATTCATTAAATTTGTTTGTTTTATAAAAAAAATATTCTCGATGGAAAAGGAACATTTCAAAATATGTTAGAATTTTTGAACGTAATTGTTGCATATTCTCGAAAACAAAATTGGAATCGTTTTTATAATAGTATATATACAAAATACAATTTAATTATTTGCGATTAAAATTTTAATTAACAAATAAAGAATTATTTTACAATGATGTTGTAAGTAAATATCGTAAACATAAAATTATATTATTGTTTTCGTAATTGTGTCACATTGGGGGTTTTCGGCAATTACTCGGAGTTACTCCCGAGAGTGATCAGTGGTACTCAATATTGTAAATATTAAATAAAGTGCTGCACTTTA